>SMMQ01002543.1:9568-34379 GCA_008271595.1 [Pythium] brassicae (nom. inval.)
ACGTCCGTGCTCCAGCCGATGGACGCGGGGGTGATCACCTCGCTCAAGGCGTGGTTTCGGCGCCGCCACGCCGAGGCGGCGGTGATTGTGGCAGATCGAGCTACGAGCAACAACGGCGGCGAGAGCGACGCAGGACTCTACAAGACAGGCGTTCTCCAGGCGATGAGATGGTGCCAGGACGCGTGGGAGAGCGTAGCGCAGTCCACGATAGCCAACTCGTGGAGGCACACACGTATCCTTCCCGACGGTGCTTTGATCTCGTTCGCTCTGTGCCGAACCTCAGCCTCGAGTAACTTTGCAATGCAAAACGACAATTGGCTGACTTGTTTTTTTATTTGATTGTGGATTACGTTGTTGCACAACTCACCTCCGTCATTGCATCCCAACGTGAGAACGATACACTGTCAAACCCGATATGTTTTCTGCTTTCGTTCATCAAGAGAAGCCTGTAAATGTAACTTTTGTGATCAAGATCTTGAAGGAGAAATTTATGTTTTTTACTTCCCATCTTCTCGAAGTTGGGCTAAGTTACGAAGTCAAAAAGAGAAAATAATTTCTCCTGGCCAATGAGTGGCGATGAAAAAATGGGGTTTGAAGAAAAAGAAACGAGAACTACTGAAACCAAGTCAGGGTGTACCTATACTGAAAGCAAGTTATCTCTGCTTCAGTTTGGTCGAAAAACTGACGTGCGTGACAAGCCACAGAAACAAACAAGGCGAAAAAGACAAGAGCACAAGAAAGTAATGGCAGGCGACGGCGATAAGAAGCCGTGGGAGAGCGCGGCGGGCGCCGTGAGCGACACGCTCGAGGGCGCGAGCAAGAGCGTGCGCGACGTCACCACTGGAGGCGTCAATCAGGTCAAGAGCCTCGTCGGCGCGAACGTGGGGCAAGCGAAGGAGCAAGCGAAGGAGCTCACGAGCGCGGCGCGCATAGCGATCCGCCGCGTGGGGCAGCAGGCGCTCAACGGCATTAAGGATGCCGTGCGCCCCGTCGTGCAGGTCTTCGAGAAAGCCGAGTCCAAGGACGGCACCCAGCTGCGCAGGCAGATCTCCTCCGCGCGCGTGCAGCTCAACGAGCAGCTTTCTACTGCCCAGGTGAGAGCTCCTGCTTATATTGTGCGCTTCTATGTGTGTGCACGCGGGTGTGATGACGAGCCTTGTGTAGCTGAACGTGTGTGTGGAACTGACGACCGTGACTACGTACAGTTGAAGATCCAGGAGTCACAGAAGGCGACCGACGAGCAGTTGGTGCCGGTGCGAGCAGCGCTCGCGGACGCCCAAACCCGTGCGTTATGCTGCGACTGCTGGTGCCTGCGTTCTGCTGTGCGTGTGGCAAACTGAGGCGCTGACGGAAAGGCTGCGTGCGCTATTGTAGAGCTGGTGAAGGTGAACGCGTTCCGCCGAGAGCACCCGGAGGCGGCAGTCGCGGGTCTCGTCGCTGTCGTCGGTCTCCCGTCTCTGCTTCTGCGTACGTTACTGCAGCTGTGCGGGCGCAAAACGCTCTTGTTGGCTGTTGTGAGATCAGTCAGTGGCTTACTGGATGAACTCTTCCATTGGCGGAATGCAGGCGGCAAGATAGCGGCTGCGCGCAACGTGCTCGTGGCTGTGGGTGGTGGCGCTGCCGTCGCATACGGCAGCGACCGACTCGCGGCGAAGAAGAAGTAGCGTGCGTGCGTGCGTGCGTGCGTGCGGAAGGGAAGGAGGGCGTCGTCGCGCGTCCGCTTTGCCTCGCAGCGGTTTTGCGACTTTTGCGGTATTGTAGCGTTGCAGCACGCCGGCCGCGAGAACGGAGCTGAAAGTGCTGGGAGACTGCGAGTTGCGAACTGTGGACACTTTGAACCGAGTGGCTTCTGTGGATACGTCGAGGTCGTGCACTTTGAATCTTTGTTGCGCTGGTGAATCAAACGCTTGCAACATGCCCTTGTCGTCTTGCCTCCCAAAGTGAAGAGTACCGGCAGCGGCGCAGAGACATAGTCTCTCTCACACGTCGACCCAAGTCAAGCAAGGAGCTAAGCAAGCTCCACATCGCGACGTGGTGCCAAGTTGCAGATGGTCGCATGTCACATGCAGTAACGCTTCGCTTATGTCTGATTATACGATCTGGAAACAATATCAATTGTTGCAATAAACTTACCTTTGACTAGCCTTCAAATGACACTCCGTAGAAGAAAATATACTAGAGCAATATCGAATTTCACAGAGAGCGACACGTCCCTCGGAAATCGCTCTATGGCGTGCGTGGGTGTCAAAACTCTCTAAAAACTTCTCAAGTTTCGCAAGTTTTAGACTCAGCACTCTCGCTGCGCGATCGTTCGACGCCGCCCCCAATGCGAGCCAACGGCGGCATCGCCTCCGCTCGCACTCGAGCTTCTTCTCCTACTTACGCACTCTGCAGCGCCCCATAGCCACTGACCGCGGGCAAAGCAGACCGGGACGGCGACAGCATGGCGCAGTCGCAGCCGCTTCGGCGCCGACGACCAAGCCGCCGACACCACCGGCACTACGGACTCTCGAACGCCAACCAGCTGCTGCTCGTGCTCGTGGTCGACGCGCTCTTCTGCTTCACGCTCGTGCGTCCGCACTGGCTCGAGTTCAGCGCCGGCGTCTCCGCGGGGCTCTGGAGCTTTGCTGTACCGGAGGGCGTGGCGGCGGGCGACGCCAATTCGTCGGTTCGCGTCACCTGGAGCGCGTTCTGCGACCCTACGCGCAGCAACTTTACGCTCCCAGTGTGCGTGCGTGTGTGGACGGACGGTGGTGTGCGTGTGGACATTGCTGGCATATTTTGACAATGTGTACTCGCTCCCCCCTCTCTCTAATGCTCGCTTTGCGACTCGCCTCAGTGTCGACGAGGTCGCGCAGCCTGTGGGCTACGAAGACGCCAAGTTTCTCTGCGGACTGCACGACGGCTACGCGAGCCTCCCGGAGATCATCCGCGCGCTCATGGCCACCGCCGTGGCGTTCACTACGTTCACGCTCGTCGGCGCGCTGTACCTGCACCTGGGCCGCCCCACGCGCGCGCAGATCTTCCACTACGGCGCGGTGCCGGCGCTGGCGCTGCTCGTCGCCGGTGCGTTGTTGCGGGAGCTGCTGCTGAGGCTTTTCGCCCTGCGGCGGGGCCGCGTGATGATGCGCACTCCCTCATGCGTGTTCTGTGTGTGTGTGTGCTTCGTTACTCAGCGGTGCTCGCGATGACAGCGCTGATCCTGTGGCAGATTGACTTTGGCGCCTTCGACAACGGCGACTGCATCGCGATGACGCTCGCGGGCACAATCACCGCGTTCCTCGTCGCGGTCTCGATGGCGATTCGCTGGCGCTGGGTGCGTAACAAACAACGAGGTGGAAGAGGAGGAGGCGAACGTGAGGCGCTCGAGGGCTCAAACCGGCGCCTGCTGCTGCAATTGTGTGTGTGTGTGTCCACAGCCGGGAATCTGCGCAGTGCCAAACGAGCAGCGCGAGTTCCAGAACAGCAGCTATCGGTTCGGCCGCCGCAGCGCCAGAGCGCCTGTCGCCACTGCGCCGTCGACGGCAGCAGAAGCCGCACTCCCAGCGTCCCAGCCGCTCGAGCGGGTGCTGGGCGACGCTAGTGACCCGCCGCCGCGAGTCACTACGTTCCGACAGATGGTGTGAGGAGCGCGGCGACGACCGCCGCAGTGCGTCATCGCGGGTATTTAAGCGCCCGTCCCCCCCTGTCGACCTCGTCTCAACAGGGGCGATGGCGACAGCAGCCGGGAGGGGGACGGAATGTCGACAAGAGAAGTGAGTGCAGACGAGCAACTGAAGGCAAATGAAGTCTACAAAGTGTCAACCTCTCGTGCACGAGCTCCTTTCGTGCCAGCTACGCAAGCAGCGACCACGACACCCCCAAGCACTTCCAGCTCGCCGCGCGCGCACTCTTTCTCTCAGTCGCTCAGTCGCTCTCGTCGCCGCTGTCGGCGCGCAGCTTGGTGAGCACGCGACGGGCGTACTCGGCGATGACTTTGCCCTCGGCGCCGGCCTCCGGGCTGCGCACGAACGCCGCGAGCGTCTCCGGCCGCGAGTGCACCTCGAGTACATACAGCAGCGCGCGCTCGGACGAGTTCTTCACCGCGATGTTGTTGCTCTTGACCGTCAGAAAGAGCGCCGGCACGAGCGCGCCGACGTGCGCGCGCATCGCGCTCGGGTCGCGCTTGGCGAGGCGCTTGGCGATCTTCACGGCGGCCTTGCTCACGTCCTTGTTGTTGTGCTTGATGCCGTCCACGAGCACCGTCACGAACGCGCCCGGCGCCGCGAGCTCCTGCTTCACGAGCACCGCGACGGCCTGGAGCGCGCTCGCGCGCACGGCCACGTGCTCGTCGGCGCCAAGCAGCACGAGCGCGTCGCGGAGCTGCGGCGCGACGCCCGCGACCCACGACGGGTTCTGCGCGAGCACGAACTCGAGGAACATGGCGGCGCTGTGGCGGCGAGGCCACGACGCCCCCACGACGCTCCGGCTGCTGTCCGCCAGGCCGTACACGAGCACGTTCGCCTCGCCGGCGTCCGCGTCCGCCGCCACGGCGAACGCGAGGCACTTGCTCGCGCGCTCGCGCACGACGTCTTCCGGCGAGTCGAGCATCTCCACGAGCGCCTCCTGGAGCCCGGCCGACACGGGCGCCGAGATCTTGTCGCCCACGACCTCCATGATCGCCGCCACGGCTGCCAGGTTCGCCTCCCGGATGCCGCCCGCCGTCGTGCGCAGCTTCTCTGTGAGCTCGGCCACGAGCGGGTCCACGCGCGGGCTCAGCGCCACGAGCTTGCTGAGCGCCGAGGCGCCGCGCGCGCGCACCTCGGCCGCGTTGTCGTTCAGCGCCTTGACGAACGTCGTCTGCAGCTGCGGCAGGAAGGGCTTGAGCGCCACGCCGCCCTTGCCCAGCAGCACCTCGAGCGTATTCAGGATCGCCGCCTTGACGTGCCCGGGGAACCGATCGCCGGCAATGCGGATGAGCGGGCCCGTGAGCTTGATCAGGTACGGGCGCAGCGCCGCGGCGCTCGAGAGCAGCACGAGCTCGCCCAGCCCCGTCGCCGCGCTCTGCCGGAGCTCCGGCGAGCCGTTCATGAGCGCGTGCTGGTAGCTCGGCAGGAAGGGCTCGAGGCCCTTGGGGATGCACAGGCCCGGCAGCAGGTACTCGCCCGTGGTGCCCACGCCACCCTTGCGGTGGCGCGCGTCGCTCACGAGCGTGTTGATCGTCTGCCGGATAAAGTCGAGGTGCGTCGCGAGCTCCTCCGGCCGCACTGTGGCGTTCAGGCCCTGGAGCGCACCCGACGCGGCCTGCACCACGGACGTCTCCGGGTCATTCAGGTGCCCGATGATCTGGCGCAGGAAGAGCGCGACCTGGTCGGCGTACTGAGTCTTCGTGTGGCCCGCGAACTCGGCGACGAGAGTGAACGCGAGCACGCGCTCCGGCGCCACCTCGCTCTCGCAGTACTTGCAGAGCTCGATCGCGAGCCAGTGCACGCCCGGGTTCTCGACGCTCAGCACCACGTCGCGCAGCGAGCGCTTGATCTCGTCGGCCACCGCCGGGTTCGTCGCCTCGTTCGCCACGTACTGGCTCACGAACACCGCGAAGACGCGCTCGACCTGGAAGTGGATAACAGCGCCTGTGGCCTGCGCCACGCGCGAGACCGCGCGCGCCGCCGCCGCCGTCACGGGCGTCGTCAGCAACCGCGGGATGAGGTACGGGAGCACCTCGCGCGACTTGACGCGCAGGATCTCCTGTAGCCCGAGTAGCGCGCGCTCCTGCGTCTGCGCGTGCGTCGAGCGGACGCGCTGCAGCAGCGACGGCACCGTCTCGTCGATCGCGCGGTACCCGATGCCCTTGTGCAGCACGTCGAACGCCTGCGCCGCCGACGTGCGCACCTCCGGGAGCTCGTCGCAGAGGCCGTCGAGCACCGCGTCCACGAGCGTGTCCACGTAGTCCTCGAGCTGCTTCTTCGTCGAGCAGTCGATGAGCTCCGCGAGCCCGATGCACACGCCCTGCCGCATGCCGCTCGAGTTGGTCGGCGAGAGCCCCGCGCGCAGGATCGGCACGATCTCCGGCAGCACGTGTTCGCCGAGCTTGCGCACGATCTCGCCGAGCGTGCGGCCGGCCATCGTCTGCTTCTCCATGTTGTCGCCCGAGAGCGCGTTCACGATCGCGTTCATGAGCGCCTCGAGGATCTGGCGCAGCGTCTTGGGCGTGTTCGCCACCACGCTCTTCCAGACCTGGAGCGCGCTCTGGCGCACGACGGCCGACGTGTCCGAGCGGATCATGTAAAGCGACGCGAGGATGTTGTTGCGGCGCTCCATGCCGAGGATCTTGGTGATCGCCTTGTCGCCCGCCGCGCTGCCCGCCGCGTCGTCGTCGTTGTCGTCGTCGACAGCGCCGTCCGCGGACTCGCTCACGCCGACAGCGCGCGTGCCGCTGATGCGGTACATGAGATCGCCCAGCAGCGCCACGGAGCTCTGGCGGATCCGCCAGCTGTCGTCAAACAGTCCCGCCTCGAGGGACGGCAGGATGTCGCGCGTGTGCGAGATCGCGTGCGCGTTCACGACGACGTGGCCGGCGTGCATGGCGACGTCCCGCACCGACTCGGCCTCGTCCGACAAGCCCGACACGACGATCGGCAACGCCTCGCTCAGGAACACGGAGAAGCCCTTGCCGAACGCGGGTGGGAGGAACGCGATGATCCACAGCACGCCCTCGCGCACCGAGAACTTAGGGTGGCGCGCGAGCGGGAAGATCTCATCGAATAGCGTCGCCTCGACGCGCTCCTTGCCGAGCGCCACGAGCACCTCGCAGAGCCCCTGCGCCGCGCCCGAGCGCTCGACGCTGCCAAAGTCGCCGCGCATCGCCTCGAGCAGCCACGCGAGGATGTCGGCAAAGTGCTTCTCGCCGAGCCCCTTGACGAGCTTGCCCATCGCCTTGGCGGCCACCGCGCGCACCTCCGGGATTGGGTCCATGAGCTGGCTCTTGAGGCTCGGTAGCACCATGTCCATGTACGGGAGCAGGTCCTTCGCGTCGTTGATCATCGAGCACATGCTGCCGACGATCAGCGCCGCCTTCTTCTTCGCGTCGCCCGCGCGGTCTTTGAGCCCGCGCGTGATGATCGGCATCACGAGCGCGAGCGACGGCGCGTCGATCGAGTGCACGAACGATGTCGACTGCAGCTGCTGCAGCGCCTCGGCCGTGAACTTGTTCGGGTCCTCGAGCGCGTTCAGCAGCGCGTTCGAGATCGACGCGATCTCCGGGTTGCGCACCACCGAGCCGATGTCGCGCAGCGAGCCCTTGCTCGACTCGCGCACTTTCGGGTGCGAGTCCGTCAGCGCCTCTGTGAGCTTCGGCACGACCATCGGCAGGCACGAGCCGAGCTGTCGCGGCGCGCAGTACGCCATCGTGCCCAGCATCTGGATGCCCGCCTGCTTGGTGCGCCACGCGCTGTCCTCGAGCGCGCGGAGCACCGACGGGAGCACGAGCTTCACGCCGTGCGCCGACAGGTTCGCCATGATGCCCTTCGCGGTCTGGCCCGCGGCGTCGCGGACCTGCGGGCTCGCGTCCGCGAAGCACTTGAGCATGATCGGCAGGATCACGATGATGTACGGCTCGAAGAGGATGCCCAGGCGCTGGCTCAGGCACTCGAACACGAGCATCGCGCCCTGGCGTGCGCTCGCACCGCCCGACTTCATCGCCTCCTCGAGGCGCGGGATGAGGTCGTGCTGCTTGAGCGCGGCAATGCCGAGTCCCTTGACGACCGCCGACACGCCAAACGCCGCGCCGATGCGCTCGCCGAACGTCTCGCCGCTCGTCGCGCGGCGCAGGAGGTCGTCCAGGATGGCCGTGCTCCGGGCCTTCACGGCCGGGACGAGCGGCGTCAGGCAGGCCGCAACCGAGCGCTGCACCGACTCGGCCGGGATGTTGAGCGCGTCGAGCAGCGAGTCCACGATCGACGACACCTTCGGGTCCGTCTTGTCCATGTGCTTCGCGAGCGCGCCGAGACAGACAACGACGCCCTCGCGCTGGTGGTCGTAGATCGTGTGGTCCTGCGCGGCGCTCGGCTTCTGGTCGAGGAAGTGCTCGAACGCCTGCAACAGCGGCGCTGTGTTCGACCCGCCGCCGCACGTGTCCACGACCTGGATCCCGGTCTTGCGCATCTGCGTGCGCACGTTCGCGTTCGAGTCCCCGAGCCCGTGCTCGATCACGAACGCCACGACGTCCATCACGGTCTCCTTGGCGAACGACGCGCTCAGCACCGCCTTCTCGAGGCACAGGCCAACGCCGCAGCGCGGGAGGTACGTGCCGGGCTCCTCCTTCGCCTCGCCCTGGCCCGGCCGCTTGACCTTGGGGATGCCGAACTCGTCGAGCGTCTCGAGCGGCTTGGGCATGCTGCGCAGGAACTGCGTCTTGAGGTTGTTCACGACCGGCGTGATCGTCTCCGGGAACTGCTTCATGCCGTCCGCGAGAGCGAGCGACGCGCTCTCGCGCACGTTGCTGTGCGCGTGGTTCAGCAGCGCGAGCAGCTGGCCGGCAAAGAGCGGCGAGATCGCTGCCTCTGTCTGCTCCCACACGGCCTTGGCGATGCTCTGGTTCGTGCTGTCCGTGTCGAAGCACGCGAAGAAGAGCCGCGACGTCAGCAGCGGGTTCGCCTGGACGTCCAGCTCCGACTCGTCGTGCTCTACGACGTGCAGCAGCGCCTTCAGGACGTCGTGGCGCACTTCGGGGAACTCGGACAGGAGCCCGTCGTCGCCGAGCAGCGGGACCCACTCGGCGGCCGACAGCGACGGCCCCTCGCACAGCTTCGTGAGCAGCAGGCCCGGCGCGAGGTCCGGGTTCGCGATCGGCGCGCAGCCGCCCGTGACCTTCTCCGACAGCAAGTGCAGCACCAGGACGATCATGTCGCCACGCAGAAGGCGCTGCGCCACGACGTCGCCGATCTCCTCCTCCTCCTCGTCCGGGATCATCCGCGCGTGCACGGCGAAGAGCGGGAGCGCCCAGTGGCGCAGGCCCGGCTCGAGCTGGATCAGCGCGCGCAGCACCGGGAAGATCAGGTGCAGCGTCGGCGGCACGATGTGGTTCACGGGCGCGTCGCCGTCAAAGTCCGCCTCGCTGTCGAACTGGAACCCGAAGACGTACTCCATGAGCCCCGCGAGCGTGCGCGTGAACAGGTGCTGCATCTGCGCCAGCGCGCGCGTCTTCTCGCTGCGCGCCGCCAGCAGCTCGGTCTGCAGCACGACCCGCAGCGCGTTCGCCACGTCTTCGTGAAGGTGCCGGAGCATCGCGGGCGACACGGCCTTGGCGATCGAGCGCAGCGCCGCGGACGCCTCGCTCGCGAACACCTCGTTCGTGAACAGCACGCCGAACGCCCGCAGCAGGTACGGGATCGCCGGGTGCAGCTCGTCCGGGCGGGTCACAGCGAGCACCTCGACGGTCTCGAGCACGCGGTCCACGAGCTCGCGCTTCGCCTGCAGCTGCGTGCGGATGCGCTGCTGCTCGGCTAGCTGCGCCTTCTCCTCCGTCGAGTACGCGGCCTTGTCCTTCGCCTTGTCCTTCGCTTTTTTCTTCTCCAGCTCTTCGCGCACTTGCTGCTCCCACTGCTCGTCTTCGTTGCCGCGGCGGCCGGTGCCGCGCTTTCGCGTCGACGCGGCAGGCGCCTCGTCGCTGCTCTCGCCCTTCTTCTTCGCCACGTACAGCTCGTCAAACGGCGTGCGAAACACCTGCACCTCGAACGCGGAGATCGCGCCGATGCCGAGACTGTCGACGCGCTTCACGAGCCGGTCTTCGATGATGTCGTGCAGCGCGACGCTCTCGCCCTCGCCGTTGCCCGCGAACTCGAGCAGCGACGCCAGCATGCGCTGCGCCGCGAGCCGCTCGGCCGCCAGCGGCGAGAAGAGCGCGCCGTCGCTCTCGCGCGTGAGCAGGTCGATGATCGCCTGCTTGAGGCTGTCGTTCGCCTCAATCAGGTGGTCGATGCGGTCGTCGCTCGTCTCTTCCGCCTCCTCTTCCTCCTCCTCGTCGTCGTCCTTCTCATCTCCGGCCTCGTCGGATGCGGTAGCAGCGTTCTTCGCCCTCGGCTCGGCGGCAGCCAGGAAGCGCAACTTGATGCGGTTCCACTCGCGCGAGAACGCGCTGTGCGTCTTCCCGCTCACCACGAACGGGTGGTGAGACGCCAAGAACACGCGTGCGAACACCGCCTCGCGCACCGCCTCGTCGCCGTGGACGCGCTCTGGAACCACCACGCGGAGCGCTCGGCGCAGCACACTCGCTGCCGGCACGACCGACGCGTCCGTCATCACGTCGCTTGACGGCGGCAGCGCCGCGCGGGCGACCTTCGCGTCCACTTCGGCAGCAGCGACCGCCGCTAGCTTGAGCTGGAACGCGCCGACAAACCCCTCGCAGTGCTCCAGCGACGACGCGAAGATCCCCTGGACCGCCGCCGCCGCGCTTGCCTGCGCCGGAAGCACCGACGACGCCAGCAGCTCCACCAGGAGCTTGTACGCATGGCTCGGCGTCGACTGCTTGGACGACAGCACCCACGACAGCGCCGTCGGCAGCGCAGCCAGCGCCGAGATCTCCGGCCGCTCGGGCGTCGCCGGCGACGCGCCGTTCTCGCCAACAGCCTTCAGCGAGCTCTGCAGCGCGCGCACCGACGCCTCCAGGAAGGACTTGTCGCTCAGCAGCACGTCCGCAACGCCCTCGTGCGCCATCGTCGCGTCCATCTCACTGCTGGCCGACGCAAGGTACCCGGCGACGCCGACAGCGAGCACACCGTCGAGGTGGACGACGTTCGGCTTCTTGTTTGCCTCCTTGATCACGCCGAGCACGTCCGCCGCGAAGCCCTGCAGCAGCGCGGCCTGCGACGCGCTCGCCTGGCGGCAGAACACGACGAGCGTGCGCAAGTACCCGGCCACGACGTGCTCCGACTTGTGCTTGAGCCCGGCCGTGATGGCCGCGCGCGTGTCCGCCGACAGCTCCTGCGCGAGCGCGAGCCACTTGCCGAGCGCGAGCAGCCCCACATGGCGCGTCGCGTCGTGCGCCTCCTTCGCGATCGCCTTGAGAAGCGCCGCGACCGCAGTGGCCGCGATCGCCTTCGCGCCGGCCGCGCCGATCACCGCGGCGGCCGTGTCCGCTGCCGCCGCCAGCACCGCGAAGATCGCCTCGCGCTGGTAGAACTGCGCGAGGATGCCGTGCTTGCCGTCCAGGAGCGCCCCCATCTCGGCCACGACCGCCAGCACGTGCGCGTCGTCGCGGAACGTGGCGAGCAGCGCCCGCGCGAGCGCGACCGTGAGCAGCCGCACGTCCTCCTTCTGCGACCGGAGCTTCGCGACGAGCACGGGCGCGAACATCTCGTGCACGTAGCACCCAAAGTCCAGCGGCGCGGCCGCGACAAGCGCGAGCGCGGCCTCCAGCACCGCGTCCGGCGACTTCTTGAGCATCTTCGCGAGCGTCGGCTTGATGAGCGCGTCGAAGCGGCCGTTGTCGAGCCGCTGGAAGCGCGGGTCCGCGGCGCGCAGCACCGCGCGCGACCGGGTCCTGGCCTCGAACGCCCACCCTGCGTACTTGGCCCAGAGCTTCTCCTCCACGTCCGGCGCGAGCGATGGCAGCTGCGCGAGCACCGCCCAGAGCGCGAACTGCTGCACGTCGCTGCCCGCGCCCGTCGCCGTCTCGATGAGCAGCGGCACGAGCGCCGCAGCGTGCGCCTTCGCGAGCGTCAGCACGGCTTTCTGCGCGAGCGCCTGCACGCGCGGCGCGTCCGCTAGCGTGGCTTCGAGCAGCACGGACAGCGCTGCGAGCACGTCCTTGAGCCACGCCGGCGCATCGCCGGTTGCCTCCAGAGCCGCCAGCGCGACGTCGACGACAGCGCTCGCGAGGCGCACCGCCGCCAGCCGCGCGCTGCCGAGCAGCTTGGCGGCAGTCTTCGCGCGCACAGCGAGAACCGCAGCGAAGGCGTCGGGGGCGCTGGGCAGCGCCGCGAGCGCGCGCACGAATGTGCGCAAGTGCGCGTCGGTGGCGCGGCTCTGGCTCTGGAACGCGGCCGCGAGCGTCTGGTTGATCACGCGCTTGAGCGGCAGCTCGCCACTGCGCACTTTTTCGACGGCTTCATCCTGTCGTGCATGCGCGGCAAGTGGGGGAGTGCAGTTGAGCGTTACGAGAGCAAGTGTGCGTGCGTGAGTGGGTTGATGATACACGAGGGGAGGGGAGGGGAGGGGAGGGAGGGAGGGAGGGGGAGTTCGTACCTGAAGGACCTGGACGAGCGCGTGCTGCGCCGGCTGCAACAAGCAGACTTCCAGCAGCTCGCGCAGCGCGTCCTCAGCCGTGTGCGCCATCGTGCGGACTTCTGCGGAGGACGAGGCGACGTGAGCTCTTGCGCTGGCACCAAGCTCACTTGATCGCACCAAGATTTTGATTTGGCTGGTTGGAAACTCCGTCTACAACCAATTGAAAACAATCCTTAAACAGTAACTGAAAAAGCCCTCTGTTCGGAAACCATAGTGAATCTCATATGTTTATTTTGGACCTCTATATGAATGAATACACATCCCTCACCTGTATAAGAATACTACCTTTCTAAAGTGCGCGCCAAAAGTTTAGCAAAACTCGTATTTCCTGCTTCCTTCCAAGAGATCAACGTCGATTCGCGTGCAAACGCGTCCAGATGATAGCCCATTTGCCTCCGAACACGAGCATGTTTTTGGAGCAGCGATACTCCAAAAACTTTGTGCTGGGCAGACACATACTCATTATCGCAGGTGTTTTGAGAGTTTGGATGCTCGCGTAAGATTGATATTAAAAGATGAAAGAACCCATATTGCTGTGTCTAGATTGCGAATTTAGATTCCGCCTGTCTTGGCGATTGTGAGGCTGGTTCAGCCGACCAGAACGGACATGTGTAGCGATGGGGAAGGCGGCGGAGCTGACGGAGACGGAGTTTCGAGTGATCCACGAGCTGCACGCGAAGAAGCTGTCGCTGACAGTGATTTCTGACTGTGCGGCGCGTAGCGTGTCAGTAGTGTCTCGTGTCGTGAGCGGCAAGCGCGGCGAGAAGGCAAAAGCGCGCTCTGGGCGGCAGAAGAAAATCACCGAGCGCACGGTCAGGCACGCGGTTCGGGCTGTTTCGTTGCGCGTCGAGAGTGCAGCTCAAGCACAAGTGAGGATTGGTTCGTCTGTATCGCTGCGCAGCGTTCAGCGGCTCCTGCAGAACCACCCTGATATGCAGTGGAAAATGATGAAGCGCGGTATGGCGATGAATCGGCGACACCTTGAAGCACAGCTCGCGTGGGCACAAGACAAAGCGACGTGGGGGTCAGCAGAGTGGGCAACGGTTGTGTTCTTCGACGAGAAGCGCTGGAGTCTGGACGGACCAGACGGACTCCAGCACTACTGGCACAACAAGAACCTACTCGAGCGTTGTGCGGTCAAGCGTCACAGCGGCGGCGGAGGAGTGATGGTGTGGGGGGCTTTTTCGAGCGCTGGAATATCGGAGTTGTGGTTTGTAGACGCCAAACAGGACGCAAGAGGGTACATCGAGACGCTCCACACGCACCTGCTACCGTTTCTCCGCGAGAGCCACTCTCACTGCCTCATCTTTCTGCACGATAACGCTCCGAGACATCGCGCGACAGCGACTCGAGAGTGGCTTGCAGTTCAAAATGTAACCACAATGGCGTGGCCAGCGATGTCCCCAGACCTCAATCCTATTGAGCATCTGTGGGGCATTCTAACACGCCAGGTCTACAACAACGGCGCACAGTACAGCTCAATCACTGCGCTCAAAGCAGCAGTGCTGAAGGCGTGGGCTACGCTGGACCATACTATGCTCCGGAATCTGCTCGACTCAATGCCCAAGCGGTGATTGATGGTCGTCGAACAACGCGGAGCATTTATTTTATCTTAAAGCAAAAAATTACGGATTCTTTCACCTTTAAATACCAATCGTACGCGAGCCTCCAAACTCTCAAAATAAAGCGCACGCCAAAAGTTTAGTAATTTTTTTATCCTGTCATATCTTTTGCAAAAACTATCACACTGGAGAAAGAGGATTAGAATAGGAAAGAGGAGTTCAAAACACAGCTGTTCGTGTGTTTGATTGCTCAACTTGAGTGAAATTGATGACACAGCAGCTGTGTACCCATTATGAGAGGTAAAAGGAGAGTTTGGGTCCCTTGGTAAAATTGGTTGTAAACGCTTTCCGTTTCGTTTTATTCACTGGATAAATGTTGTAAATAGCCGACAAAACGTGGCGAACAAACGTGTAAAATTTTGGCGCCGATTGGGGCAATTGATGGGGAGCAGTGGCATGGAAGCCTTCCGACACCCCCAATGGCGTCTTGCAGTGCTTGTGGAAACGACTTTTCCATGCTAGGCAATCGGACTTGTGGCATTAGGACGCTTACAGTAGAATTGATCCAGTACAAGTCGTACGACAAGGATATCGGCTCTACTTTCTGTGTTAGAAACCAGTATGGAGTGGTTTTTGGTTCGTCTTATCGTGCATCGTACGAGCAAATACGCGCACTTTGTAAAATCGCAGGAGCATGCCATGGAGGGGACGAGTATTGGGGATGCGTGTGTTACTTTGTGTGCTGAAGACAACGACAAGGGAGCTGTCCTGTAACGTCGTAAGTCGGGTCCATCGTGTCGAATGCAGAAAAAACCTGCAAAAAAATTAATTTCCATACTGTACAGGTGTATTGTGCGCATTTGGGACCTCGCCGATGAACATCCACAAAGGCTTCATCTTCGCGACCAAGAACGCAAGAAGTCACACACACAATCACAACATGTTTGTCCTCTCTGTCGTGCAACAGCGCCACTTCAAAGCGCACACGTTCGACCATACGACTCACATCTCTACAAGTACAAAATCAAGACAAAATAATTTCTATACCAAAAAGTATGCGCGTTATCGTGGTCGCAGGTCTTCCATCCAACTCCCCATTTGATTACGATCAGTAGACACCAAGGTGTAATGCCTATCGTGAACGCATCGTCCTCATGGGTGATGCAAGTAGCATGTTGGTTACCTTTACAAAACCACAGGCGATACTCGGCACCTCGTGATCAGATCGACACCAGAACTGTACGCGTTTGTTCGCCACGTTTCGGTCGCTATTTACAACATGAAATTCGTGAAGAAAACGAAAGGGTGAGCGCTTACAACCAATTTCACCGAGGGACCCAAACTCCTCTTTTACCTCGTATAATGGGTACACAACTGCTGTGTCATCAGTTTCACTCGGATTGAGCAACCGACCACACGAACCGACGTGTTTTAAGTTCCTCTTTCCTATTCTAATCCTCTTTATCCAGTGCGATAGTTTTTGCAAAAGATATAACAGGATAACAAATTTTGATAAACTTTTGGCGCGCACTTTACCTGCAATAATGAGTATGTGTCTGCCCAGCACAAAGTTTTTGGAGTATCGCTGCTCCAAAAACATGCTCGTGTTCGGAGGCAAATGGGCTATCATCTGGATGTGTTTGTACGCGGATCGACGTTGATCTCTTGGAAGGAAGCAGGAAATACGAGTTTTGCTAAACTTTTGCGCGCACTTTATAAAGAGGTATCGACTGCGTGCTCAAGAATAATTTACTACCTCTCTAAAAGGATGTTTTGACCTCTATATGGATACATTTGGCAAAGATTTGATGTAGTTTTCAATGCTTTTACATTAAAAACTGAACATAAATATTACCTGTAAAATTATTTCGAAATCAGTTATAAAATGGTAGAGTTAACCCTCCAATGTCTGGGCTGATTTGTCGAGCTCACCAAAACTTGCATATGTTGTATGATTCTACATGTTAAAGAAAGCCTTTACTAGGTTTTTGAATCGCCTTCCGAAAGTTCGACGTCTGCGCTTGAACAACGCGACATGCATTTTTCCTCTATCCCGCAGACTTTTAGTCGACATGCTGGCGAATACAACATGAATAGCAGAAAAGGCGCACCTGGCGACATTCATGATGTACGAATATACATGTTGAAAATGCACCTTTTATCGGAGATACCACTTTTGAAGCAGTTTGGGGCTTGCATTTCCTGTGATGACAGTGTGGTTTGAAGTGATGACGAGACGTCGATTTGATTTGTATGGAAAAATGTATGGTGCGCTTCCGGCGCGCTCCACGAGTGCCTCACACAACACTTGATGACATGGCAACCAAAGCAAAGCAAAGCTCACACATGATCCAAAGTCGTTCGATTCACTGCTCGCACACACACAATCGCTGAACTGGTCACTTATCACCAACGTCCTCCTC
Organism: [Pythium] brassicae (nom. inval.); assembly: GCA_008271595.1. NCBI lineage: Eukaryota > Oomycota > Peronosporomycetes > Pythiales > Pythiaceae > Globisporangium > [Pythium] brassicae (nom. inval.). The sequence continues at coordinate 25,818 of SMMQ01002543.1, forward strand.
GACGGCTTGCTAGTCCTCTTCCTCGGTCTCACTCTCACTCTCCTCGTTCACTTCTTTGTCCGCCTGGTCCGCCCCACGTTTCCGCTTTCTTTGCTTCGTGTTAGCCGCGCGCATTTGAATAACGCGGCCGACGCGAGGCTTCGGCCGTTTCTTGCCGCACTCCCACTAGAAGTGCCAAATCTGGTGGCAAGTCATCGTGTTATTTTGTCAGCGCGGCCGCACACGCGTGCACAGGTGTTTTCTGTCATGCATGCACAACAGCTCAACCACCCAGCGTCAGCCACAACCACTTGCTCTCCTCACTACCTCTCTATAAGGGTATTTTGACCTCTATATGACTACATTTGGCAAAGATTACATGTAGTTTTCAATGCGTTTTACAGTAAAACCTGAACATAACTAAATTTATTACCTGTAAATTTATTTCGGAAAAAGTTGTAAAATTGTAGCATTAACACGCAGTCTGTGAGTCAAGGAGGCAAAGCCCAATAAAATGTTTTTTACACCAAATTTCTGTAAGAACGGGTAATGGGAGGGAAGGAAATCCAAGGGGAGGTAAATCCAGGACTTATCCGATTTGGCTCAAACTCACAGGGCTACTTCATGAGGACGTTGATAGCGCTTTGACAAAGTTTGAGCTTGGTCGGACAAGGTGTTGCCGAGATATGGGGGCGGATATGGCGTCATAGTGTGTGACTGAGTTCCATTCCAGCTCAAGTGGCCGCAAAGTCGAAAGACGGAAATGATCAACACTCTGAGAGCAATCCAATGTATTTCTGGAGGCTTCGTATGAATATTAGGAGGTTCTGGTTTATCGTCCGAGAGTCGGATTTGAAGATCTCGATTACATACGGTGCTGTGTGGCTGGTCTATTGCGTCAAAATTCGAAGTGGACCACGTCAGTGTTTTTTGCTGAATGAAAGCAGTTGGAATGATGGTCACTTCCGTTTTCGTTCTTGGGCCACACTGATGAGTGTGGTGGACGCGGATGCAAGCTCCTCGGCAACCACTGCACTCTACGTAAAAACACAAAAAGAGAGGCTTACTCACGACGCTGAGATCTACAGACGTACCAAGTTTGAGCGAAATTGGACCAGTTCCGGATTTAGGCGATCTCAAATTTTCCCCCAAAACGGGTTTTCATGACCTGTTCTTACAGAGACTCAGTGTTAAATGTGAAAAATAAAACTTTCTGAATATGGCTCTGATCAACGATGTTAGACGTTCATCTGAAAGCTTTTTGAGTTGCGATCAGGACCATCCAAACGCATTTTCTGTCCGATGTGTATGGGCAAAGCTATACCGATATCATAAACTTATAACTTTGCTGGTACACCGAGATTCTTGGAATTTTGGCTGACAACTTGACGAAAATGCACTTTATATGGTCAAAATGTTGCAGAAAGTGCATTCATTTAGTTAATACCTCACCATCCTGCAAACTAAACCATCCAGGGCAAACAAGCCACACACATGTTAATTCGCGGCTTCATTTTCGGGGATCAAAACTTGTCAATAAGACAACCTCTTCACATATCTTAATTTGAGTATTTTTGTACTTACAGATGTCTTAGAATGGTAAATTTCGAGATTCACAGAAACTGTAAAATTCAAATGCCGCCTATTAGGATGCTTTGCCAAGATTACAACCAGGTATGTCCATGCCTCTATCATCAGGAGTACCACCACACAAATATTCGTCTTGTTTGGATAAGAAGTGATGATGTTTTTTGCCGGAAAGTTTTGACCTCTTTGAGTCAGAGATTGGGTGTTAAATTGTAGAGTTATAAATTTTCAAAATGCCGGGAATATATAGGTTCAAAATATCCGATTATACACCCAGTCTCTAAGTCAGCCAGGCCGAATTATGGTTGGTTTGTGGCTCGACAGATACCTTTCTGCACCTTGTATTGCATTGCAGTTCCGTGCGCCACATGAATTGTAAGCTCAAAAGCGAAGCGGTTCTAAAAACGGAACATAAATGTTGCCGGCTTATTGAAAAAAACTATTAACATGTTAGAGTTATCAACTTTTAAAATACTGGGAATATTTGTGGTCAAAATATCCGATTTAACCATCAATCTCTGTACGAAGTGAACCCTCAAGTGTGCGGTTTAAAATGCTAACTTCACTAGTCCTTTGCTGATTGATCTCAAACCTGCCGGGCATGTTCATTTGAGTCTTTGATGAACCTCACCAAAGTTTCGTTTGCTAGATCGGGGTGGTGTTGAAGATAGCCTGCTCCGCCAACCTCGCGTTTTCTTTTTTATCTGTGAGGTAGCTGCTCCTTGAAATTTTTTTACAACCAAGACAATATTTTTTATACTTTATTCAAGACATAATTGAGATTCTGGCTACAATCACAAATTTAGCAAACCATTTAGATCATTATCAAAATAAAATCAAAAGCTTTGAAGGTGTCCATCTGGACTGGCAAATGCTTTGATCGAGACAGACTCGTGTGAAGTCTCACTTTAATATGTTCTTTTGATCGCATATTTAGATTGCTTTAATGAAAGCACAGAGCGGTGGCATGTAGAAGATAGCGTAAAATGGCCAAAAATGGGTCCCTTCTTACATACATCGATGATTAAAAAATCGGATATTTTTACACCAATTCTCTGAGTCAACAAGAATTGACTCAACTTGGAGCAAATGTCAAGAACTGTTAGTAACCAATTTTTTTCTTAACTGCTTGATTATTGAGTATTTAACATCTCTTTGAAGTATTCAACTCCACAAAATTGGTTTTGCATCATAAATATCGAGAAAAATGGGAATGTGATTACAAAAATACACAATAATGAATAGGAAATATAAATCAAGACAGCATATTCGCGTTCTTGTGTTCTTGTTTGGGAGAACTATGAAATACATAAAATGATTTGATTTCAGTATGCAGAATTTGGTCCATCAAACCGATGTTCCACAACCCAATGAGTTCCCACATCTACGTGTGATAAAACTGTGTGTTGTCTGTAGCTCAAATGAGGCAAATTTTGTGTACACACGCACCAACACAACACATGAACAACGGTGTTGCTCGCAGCCTCGAGTGTGGAGCCTGCTTGACGTTATTCAATTTATCCGTTAGTGTTAAAAGTGACTGGCTTTAAATTTCGTGTTTTTAAAGGCAGCATGTGCTGCCATTACTACTACTCATAACAGACAATGCCAAACACCTACACAAGTAAAACGAGTCACTGATGAGCCAAGTCACACTCTCGAAGTCAGAATATGTTAAGTGCAGTGAGTTTTGTCGTCGGTCTCTACTGTATCAGCCAAATATCATTATGACAATATACTGATTTTCTGGTTAAAAGTCTGATTTTACAGGACATTCCAACAAACGACGTAAAAAGACAATATCGTCACATTGTGTCCTTTAAATCAGAGATCGGTCGTCATATCGCATATTATAAATTCCAAAAACGATGATCATGTCGAGACGAAATTGGCGAGGCACTTTTTTGCAGATACCAAAACATTGGCATGTCGGATGGGCATTGCACCAATACCAGTTTGATCACGACATCAAGGGCTATCTGATCATGCGCTATCACAGCCTTAAAACGCGCTCGTATATTATTTTATTTTTCACATGTTTCTACTTTACTTAAAATTTGGCCTGACTGACTCAAAGACTGGGTGTTTAAATACTTATATTAGTAAAGATCTTTACCCTCTTTACTCAGAGACTGGATGCTGAAGAGAACTATATGAACACAATTTATTCAATTTTCCGAGAAAATATGAGTGAGTAGAATTTCTAGAGTTTCTTTTTTTCTTAATAGCAAAATCTTTGATTAAAACGAACTTTTTAGGTGACGTCCGAGTTGAACACAATATCTCGAATTAAATACGTTGCCTTTCGATATCAAGGTCCACTTAGGTGCATGTTGCTCCCCTTCTTGGAGAAAGCAGAATTATGACTTCTCGTCGCGACATCTGGTTTGAGACGTGTGTGTTGCGCACAAGTGCCCTCTGCTCTCAAAGCAGCCCCCATGGCGTCGAGTATCTAATTGACACATTTTGAGCCAAAAACGCCTGAGGAGGGGAGCAGCCTGTAAAGAAGAGTTTGTACGACGCCAGTGTGCATCAGGAGCAACGATTTCAAGCTAGCGGCGTTGGGTAGCACGTACGAAGCAGAATATGTTGATGTGTTTATCGATTGGAGTTGTAACAGGGTTAACAGACTAACAAGACGGAAGTGGACCCCGGCGTTGCGGGTCACTTTTGTCCAAGTGGGTGGTGGTGTAACGGGGTTACACGAGTTGGTGTTTTCACACCAACAGGACATGTGGTATAACAACACCGCGTGCCGTGTCTCGCATGGAAGGCGGACACGGGACGCTAGGTCCAAAAAGGGGTATATCCCTTTTTGTCAGTGTGAGCGGCTTACAGCCAGTGAGTCCGGCTCCTGGGGTGTTTATCTTGGATTCACTATGACAAGCGACAACAAAGAAGATAATCACACAGAAATACATTCAGCTCTAGTGTTACCTCTTTGAACGCAACCTCGTTGCTAGTTCTCACAGTCTGCGTGCAGACTCATTAACAGAAGGTTACTTGGCAGGGAGTGCCTGCGGTCGTACGCCCCCTCAAGCAAGGTGCTGTGTGACCTCCGTCACAGGAGTACGAGGCACCCAGTGAATCCTTGACACGTATGAATTCCTGATAGAAAAGAAAATGGATCATTACTCTGGCATTGATTTTAAAGTGCATTTTGTATGGCGAAAAGTGTACGATAATTGTGTCACCGCCCAAAATAAACAAAAACTCAAGTAGACGCACCTCTTCTGCGAATTTCCCGATACAAACAGCACTATCAAATTCCCGTACAGAAAATATCTAATATCTAAATAACGCGCACAGATATTGTAAAATGACAAAGTTACACTCAAATTTGGAAGTGTGCTATATAATTTGTTGCCGAGTGTAGTATTTTTTGCCAATCATTTTTAGTTTCGATGCACATATCAATTTTACTTTGCGCACATTTTTCTGGAACAGAGGTAGTAAAGCATCAATGCGAAATGCTAAGAACAGTATGGTGGCTTCCGATATCATATCGATCAGATACGATTTCACTCAAAGAATATCGTATAGGTGAGAGTATTTTGTTGGCGCATCCAACTTCGTTTAACTGTATTAAAGTATATTTGTGTATGTATACGTACACGTACCACCCCGTTCTAGACAAGAGCAGGGCAGAAAGTTTGAATCGCGATTCAATCAGAATGTGGCCGACATGAATGATTTTCGTAGCATCTGGGAGCTCTTAATTTATCTATATTTCGAAATGTCGTTTGTTATGGGATCGGAAAAATGACTCTGCGGGTGTGATTTTGAAACAATAAAACCTTATTTTTCTTCAACAGCAAGAATTGAAAGTCAGCATTACTTAACGTCTCCCAGCTAAATTCAATGTTATGCTGTTAAACCCCAAAGCGATGAGAGGAATGGCATTCGTGTATTTTTTCCCCATTTCAGTGCAGATTTTTTTACATGTGGTTCGTTCAAAGCGATTCCTTAACCCAAAAAACAAAGTCAATTTTTCAGCGCTGCAGAGTTACGATCTTGCGCGATTTCGGACCAGAGTGGTATTCACTTAGCTCTATTGAAATTAACCGCATTATATTAGTACAAGGCTTTTGTCCGGGCCTTCGCCCCGGAAAGCCACCACCCATTCCACCTTCGTCAATTTGCAATCTCAAGCCACTTTTGCACACAAAAACACAAACCCGCACACACACTTGTCCCGCTCTCACAGTCTTGACCACCTCCCGTCTCTATATCCTCTTTCAGGCTTGTTCACCCCGTCTCCCTTCTTCCTTCTCTCTTAAGTTGCGCCAACCATTCTCTCTCTCTCTCTCTCTCTCTCTATCTATCTATCTATCTATCTATCTATCTCAGCTCTTGCTCACTCATGATTCCATTTGTCCACATACAGTTTGGCGTATGCTCCACATTATTCCCTTCTTTATTTCTCTACCACTATTGGTTGATCGTTGAACCCAGCTGTTTACGCTCTCATACGTATTTACGCAGCCGTCCCGAACAAACTATTCAAAATTGCGAAAATGGATGTTACAGGTCCCAAGGACAGACATCGGACACACATAAAACTTATATATGGATTGTCTGCCGTACACGCAATAAAACATACGAACGAATAGCTAAAGTAGTCATGTATTTACAAAACGATTCACATTGTTCAATCGTGAATGAAACAATACGATGCAATATTACATAGTCTCTGATTCCTGGAGAGGGACCATTGTTGGGGCACTGAGCCTTATCATTCATCCACATCTTTCAAATGTGTTGGACATTTCTTGTCACATTTGTAAATTTATAAAACTAATATTGCGATAACCAAGACTTTAGGAAAGCTAGATCTAAAATGCGCAAACTCCTTGTAAAGGGATCAACAAAGATCGTAAAAGTGGCAAATTACAGAAAGTTGGACTGATAAAGCCGACGCCAGGAGATAAAGCAGGTTAAATTGAGGAGTGGTTGGAAAAGCCTCGTTATGCTTGTTAGTTTGCTTGCAATTGGTTGGTCTTGTTTGTTCACGTCCGCGCACCAGTCAAACATAAACGTATTGTCTTACACTCGTTCGGCACGAATTACTACTCTTGATTTTGCGCAGATATGTTCACGATGAGTTTGCATTGTATCGATTTGCTAGCGGGAAGCGTTGAAGACCAACTTCCAGGTCGCACGACGACTTTAGTTTCCAAAGCCAGACGTAGTGTCTACTTATAAAATATATTATGGGTATTACGCTGTGCGTGGTGATACCGTATTCCTTTTCTTCGAAAAGACACTCCCTCAACAATGGCTCCTGAGTGGGTTTTCGACATCTCGTATTTTGTTTTATAGTGAAAGTTCAACCTTCATGTTGGCATTGTGTATATCATAAACTAATCACATTATAATTTGTCCTTGTGATTGCTGAAGCGTGTCGAATATTAGATTAGGAAGCTTGGGTTGTCTTAAATAAGAAGGCATCTTCTCGAAGAAAAGAAATGCGTGATATCTTTTCAACTTGTCGGCGATTATGTGTAAACAAAAATTGAATGAACTTCGGCTTGTATTAAAATATTGATTCCGCTCACAAATGCTCGATGTGGTAGAAACATTGCGTGTGCCAACATGCCCGTTGCACATATTAGATGTCAATATTTTGAGCGAAAATGACATGGCGGATTTCTCAAAAACGGGCTTCGCACTTAATGTTGTCAATACAAAAATCAAGCCAAATCTTCAAAAAATATGTTGGAAGTCCAGAACATGTAAATATTTCGTATATTTTCAAGGATGAGCTTGATACGTGTTAGGTTAGAAAACGAGCTGACGCGCGATTGATACTGTTATTCGAAGCGTACTTGTACTTGTTATATATATTACAATAAATACATGGTGAAATCCGAAATTGATCCCTGGAATTCCAAGTTCTTTGAAATCGGTCCCCTTTCACCCCCTGGAGAAGCAAATTGACATTTCAACGTGAGAATCATCTACGAGTTGTACTTTTCATGGCGAATGGCTGTGAAGGAGAGAAATTTAACTGAAGTCAAATGTGTCTGAAGTGTATCCTGTCAGGGGGTGAAAGGGGACTGATTTCGAAGAAGTGAGAAATCCAGGGACCGATTTCGGATTTTCCCTATATATATGTAGAGAGAGTGTATGGTGTGCAGGAATGGAACTGATCTCGTCCGGAAGGATGTACACACATTTGAGCGGTACCACTGTTAAAAGGGAACCCATACAAAAAGGCAACGATTGGTCTGGTAAGAAGGCTATGATAGCGAGCGAGCGAAACGTGAAGAGTACCCCACTATACACAAGTCTCGACGCTGAGATGCACAAAGCGAAGCGGAGTGCATCGACCTGGGCGGGCGAGCGAGCCGAAGGCGAAGCGCTGCAACGCGATATATATTTTTTCGCCCGAAGTGCAGTAACCCTTCCCCTATTTCGTATTTGGACACATTATACGTGAAAATCCAATCGGGCTGTACAAAAATGTGTATAAAGAGGATGCTCCACTCCGTCACAACAACCAGTGCCATAAATTTATATGCCATCATAGATATTTCTTCAAGTGAGAAAAATAATACTTGCGGATATAAATCCATTTTTTTAAAGAAACATTTTGAAACTAAATCTTCAGTAAATTCATTTCTAAATATAATATTTACTGTATTTTGTTATATATGTTAAATAAATTAAACGAAAAACAGTTTTGTGAAACTGTTGGTACAGACAACACACACTTGGAGTCTCACAAAGGGAGGTGAAATTTATCAGTGTGACTCAACTTGGAACACATGTCAAAAACAGTTCATAACATTTTTATGTTAAAAACAATTAATATTACGTTTTTAACATTTTATGATGTATTTAACACCCAGTCTCAAAGTCAAGAAGGCGAAGCCCCATACAAAGTATTTAAATGTGAAAAAAAACTTTTAAAGTATGTCTTTTATCAATGATGTTAGACATTTATCTGAATGCTCTTTGAGTCGCGATCAGGACCAATTAAACACATTTTCT
>SMMQ01002543.1:34414-60425 GCA_008271595.1 [Pythium] brassicae (nom. inval.)
GTGCCTCCATCATCAGTAACACCACCTTACAAAATTTCGTCTAGATTGGATAAGAATTGATGATGTTTTGTTATTTTCGTCAGAATTTTTCGGCCTCCTTAACTCAGAGACTGGGTGTGAATAGTTTAAATTTGTTTTGAGAACTCATAAATGGTTTTGTAACATCATGAATTTCAAAATTTGGCAATGTGACTGAACAAAACTCAGTGATGTATGGAAATTGTGAATAGGGCTACCTTTACGGCGTTCTTGTGTTCTTGTAGGTGCTAACTGTAAATGAAATAATTTGACTTGATTTCATTATGCAAACTTTGGTCCCTGAAAACGATGTTCCACAACCCGATTTGTTCCACACCTGTGTGTGGTAGAAGTGTGTGATAGTGGGCTTCAAAGTTTTGGCAAACGGCAAGCTGTCAAACGATCAATTTGCTTCTGACTCGCAGTCCTATTGGATAATGCTTTTGATACTTTGAAATCCCCCAGAGGCGTTTGCGCCAAAGTCAAACCACACCACAAAAGACTCAGCACACCGAGCACGACCATCGATGCCGACGCCAAGCAAGCGAATGCGCGCTCTCCGTGATGTCGAAGGGGTGACCAGGGCCCTTTCCAAGATGTGCGCTGCGGAAGAGGAGATCGTGGACAGACTCAGAACCTTCGCAGCGGTAAACGACACCGACAGCAATGACGACTGCGAAGACATTCTCCTCGACGCCCTGCGCACCTACCGAGCGATGAGAGCACGCCGCTATGTCGCATCGAAAACCCCACTAACTCGAGCTTCCGATATTTCTGGTACGAGTCTTGAAGCTGCATGATCTTTTGTTGCACGTCTAAGAGAAGACGAAGAAGATGCCAGTAAACTCGCATATACTGACAGCCAACGAACGAGTGATGCGTCTCATCTTTGACGCTCTGATGCGTGATGCCTTCTGCTCGCAATGCCTCCGCGACCTCGTTTGCCAACACCTCCTTCGTCGCACCGCCTTCGTCACCACGCCACCGTCGGAGGTTTCTTGGCGCAGTGACTCAGTCCAGTACGACCTCGGTGCTGCACGGACCACCAATAGCGTCAGAGTCCCACCCAACGGGTCGTTTGCGGCTTTTTGCAGCCACTTGACCCCCGTACACTGCGTTCACGGCATCTGCCATCTCTCGAGCACTAGATGTCGGTAGTGCGAGCGCAGATGCTATCGGCACAGACGCAATCAGGTGGGGAGCTGTGAAGGTCCGCATCCTGCCGCGGATGGTCTGATTTCCTTTTCGCTCGAACTTGGATGTTTGCCAAATTGCCAGTTGAGCCCGAAAAGACTATCAGGAAAGGTGGAAAGTGATCATATCAGCAAACTCCTTTGATTGGCTGAACTCGTGCTTTGATTTTCATATATTTATATGTCATCATATATATTTCTTCAAGTGAGGAAAAAAATATTTTTGGATATAAATCTAGTTTTTACAAGAAACATTTTGAAACTAAACCTTCAGTAAATTATTATCTAAGTATAAAATTTACTATATTTTGTTTTATTTTTAAAATAAAATGAAATTCTGTTTTTAAACTGATTTTTAAAAAATACAGTTTTAAAAAACTGTTGTACAAGAATATCTGGCATTTAGAGAAATTGATTAAGGAAAGTTTCCAAGTTTCTCGTAGAACCAACTCTTCGATCTGAAAAGTAAAGATGGCGTCCGACGCCGACGGCTTCGCGGACTTCATGTCGTTCGTGGGCGGCAGCGCTGCTGCGGAGAAGGACGCATCTGCGGCGGCGACACACGGAGACGATCCGTCTTCTTCGGGAGTGCAGACGACGCTGCCGAGCGCCGTCACCGCCGCCGCCAACGCGGACGAGTATCATTACGAGGAGGAGCAGGAGCGCGAGGCCATGATGCGCAGCTACCACCACCCGATGAAGCTCTGGTTCCGCCAGCACCCGGCGCTCGCGGTGCGTCTCTTCCTTCGCTTGTGTGATTGATCAGCGGGGTGCCTTGTGCTGCTGGAGGTGGCGGTGAATGGTACTGACGAGGGCGGCGATTGGTGTGTGGACGAACGGGTGGACGGCGGACGCAGGAGCGCCACGGCCACTTCCCGCTCTTCTGGCAGGACCTCAAGGCGTGGGTGCCGTACCGCGAGGTGCTCAAGGAGTACATTAAAGCCACGGAGGGCGGCGGCGGCAGCGGCGACGCTGCGAAACCTGCGGAACCGTCGCCACCTCCCAATGCCGAGGGGGAGACGGCTGCCCCCTCTGCGGCATCTGAGGGTGCGTCTGAGGCTGCAGGCGACGAGCAGAACCCGCCAAAGCGCCGACGCAAGAGCCGATGGGGAGAAGACATCGTCCCCCCTGCTCCCGCTGTCGTTGTCACCCCCACCCCGTCCCCTGCGACTGCCACGCCGACGGGCGACGCAGCAGCTGCGACCGGCGAGAAGAAGCGCAAGTCGAGGTGGGCGCCCGCTGGCGCCGCGCCGGCGCTCGGCGCCGCGAGCCGCCTGGCGCCGGCCACGCAGTCGCAGTCGGCGCTGCTGCGCTCCAAGCTTGACGCGATCAGCCTGAAGCTCACGACCGTGGCCGCGGACGCCGCGCGGCTCGAGAAGGACCCGGCGCGGTCGCCGTCGCCGCCGCCGCAGTACGACGCGAGTGGCAAGCGCACAAACACGCGTGAAGTGCGCATGCGCGCGGCGCTGGAGAAGAACCGACAGAGCGTGATCGAGGAGCTGCTGAAAGTGAACCCGCTGTTCCGGCCGCCCGCCGACTACCTGCGGCAGAAGCTCCAGCGCAAGATCTACATCCCGATCAAGGAGTTCCCGCAGTACAACTTCATTGGGCTGATCATCGGCCCGCGCGGGAACACGCAGAAGCGCATGGAGAAGGAGTCGAACTGCAAGATCGCGATCCGCGGGAAAGGCTCGGTGAAGGAAGGCAGCAAGGGCAAGAAGAACACTGCGGACGAGAACGACGACCTGCACGTGCTCATCACGGGCGAGCGGGAGGAGGACTTGGAGCGCGCCGCAAAGGAGGTGCAGAGCCTGCTTGTGCCCATGGACGACACGAAGAACCAGCACAAGCAGCAGCAGCTGCGCGAGCTCGCGCGGATCAACGGCACGCTGCGCGACGACGACTTTTGCCACATCTGTGGCGAGAAGGGCCACCGCCAGTGGGAGTGCCCGAACCGAGAGCGTGCGTGTGATGCTGTTGCTGTGTGGTTGGTGCTTGGGGGAGAGGGGGAGGGTCGGCACTGACGTTGTGTGTGTGGCTTTGTCAACAGAGAACACGTTCCGCGCGCCGGGAATCAAGTGTGCGATATGCGGCGACTCGAGCCACCCGACGCGTGATTGCGTGCAGAAGCGGCAGACGACGGCCGAGACCGTGGCGATCGACGAGGAGTACAACTCGTTCATGCAGCAGCTCGGCGAGAAGCCTGTGATCTCGACCGCGACACGCGTGACGCCAGTGCCGCCAACTGCGTCCGCGCCCGCGCCCGCGCCCGCGCCGGCACCGTGGCTCCAGCCTGCAAGGACGTCGGCGGCGGTCGGGACGCAGCCGTGGATGCTCAAGCAGTCCGTGGGGGCGCCAGGCACCGCGTCCGCGCCTCCAGGGATGCACGGGGCAGTGGCGCTCGGCTCAACGCCAGCGACGGCGTATCCTCCACCGGTGGCGCCCGGCGCCATGTACGGTGGTGGCTACGGCGCGGCGCAGACGCAGGGGGCGTGGGGTGCGGGCCACCACCAGCAGCAACAGTGGGGAGCCGACTATTACTACGGAGCCGCGAGCGCTGGGGCGGCGGACTACCAGCAGCAGCAGTATGGGCAGTACGGCGTGTCCACGGCCACGGCGGCGTCGAGCTCAGCGTACGGTCACTACGGCCCCGTGACTGGCGCCGGTGGCGCCGGACCGGTTCCAGTAGTGCCACCGGCGGCGACGGTGAACGGCTCGGCTGCCGGCTACTACCAGTACCCACCTGCGCAACAGCAACAGCAACAGCAGCAGCACTACTATTCGAGCGAGCCCCAGCAGTAGCGGGCGGGCGGGCGCCGGGGAGGAGCAGTGACCACTAGCACACCAGCAGACAATACAGCGCTTTGCATGGCACGAGGCCTGTGGTCGCTCGTCACTTGATGCGATGCGATGCCACTGACGTTAGAGCTGTGCTTCTCCCAGTACAGAGCGCAGCGCAGCGGCCAGCAGGAAGCAGGCGGGGACAACGACCGAAGCCCTCGACTTTGCGGTGAACGCGCCCATGAGATCGTCCACGAGCACCCAGTCTACGAGCGTCGGGCCGAGCAGCGCGCACAGCCCTGCAGCGTAGCGCGCGAGTGTCAGCAGCTTCGGGTACACTGGGTTATCGAAGCGCCAGTCTGTGAGTGCGGGGGGCTGGCGATCGGGAGAGTGGTATCCGCGTATCCGAGGGCCCGTCGACGCGGACAGCGGTGGCTGTGTGGAGGCTGCGATCGCTTCCCACTGACGCATGTTGCGCTTTGCATGCTCGAGTGCGACACGAGAGGCTGGGAGCAGCCGTTCGAGGAGCGCGAACGTAGGGAGTATGGCGCAGGAGATGAACCGGATCTGGCGACCACCATGCAAGGCACAAGAGTCGTACCAAGCACGAGTCAGACGGCGCTGTTCGATGGACGAGAGAGATAGTGAGAGTGGCTTGCTTACCTGGAGCTCGGGCACGCACGTCGTCTCCGAGTCGCAGTTGGGTGACACAGGAAGGCCTAAGCGCTTCTCTGCCTCGCCCTGCTCGAAGAACTCTGCCATGACGAGCTCTGTCCAGCGCTGGGCGATGCGGAACGGCTTGGCGGCGTTGCTGACGTCGGCGCAATGAAGCAGGAAGGAGCCGACTTGCAGCCGCTGGTGGACTCCGCGCTGACGCGACAGCGCGAGACTCTGCTCAGAGATACTGTTCTGGACGCCCTGCAGCAAGCGGTCGTGCTGTGCGGTGTCCGTGCTGAGTATGCTGGTCACCAGGAACTGCTGGGCTCGCATCCTCTGCTGCAGTGGACATCCGCACAGCGCTGTCAGGCACTTTGTTTCGAGGCACCAGCAGCAACCAGCCAGCCAGCCAGCCGGCTGGCCAGCCAGGTTCTCGTGAAACACAGTCTTCCTTACATTGGCTGCCAAGTGGCGCAGGGTGCCGTGCTTCTCGACCAGCGCCATCGTCTTCGCCGCATGCATGTTCTCCAGCACGCTCGTGTAGTTGTACGTGATCGCGAGCGGGTGGTTGGTGTTCACGACGAAGAGGTTGCTGACTCCGGGGTGCGCGATGTCGTGGCCGATGGCTGCGAGGAGCAGAACGACCTTGTCGAGCGCAGTCAGGAGCTGGTGGTCGGCAGCGAAGCCGAAGATCGCGAAGAGCGTCTGCGTCACGTCGAGTGCGTGGCTGAAGTTGTGGTACTGTCTGTCAGAAAGAGAGAGAGAGAGAGAGAGTCGGGTGAGCTCAGGCGTGATAACAGAGCGAGCGCGGGGGTGGATGTGAAGCAACGCAGTAAATACCTTGTGAACTGGAGTCCAGCGCCGTGAGAGTAGCCGTCGTGGACACTCGTGATCAGTGCGGTGAGCTCGCGGGTAGTCACACCGAGCAGCTCTCGAGCGTGCAGGTGATCGAACATTACGAGCAAATAGCGGAGCTGGTCGTCGAAGTTGGTGACTGCGCCATTGTCGAAGTCCCACCGGAGCAGTGTGGACACTGGCACTGTGGACACTGGTACTGCTCGCTGCACTTTGCTCTCCTCCAGGCCGCAAGGGTGACTGAAAAGGCCGGGCCAGCGTATCCACCGTCGTCTCTGCAGGCTCTCGCTCGTAATGTGTCGTTGCTCGTCGTCTCCTGCTTTCAGCATTGCTTCTCGTCCTCCTCCTGTTGCTGCTTGAAGAAATTCGAGCTGGTGCTGGCGTCGAAATGGGAAATGGCAACAGCGATACAAGCATCGGTGAGAGCACGGCCAGCGAAAGAGCTGGCGACTGCGCGGCGACACAGGCCGAAAGGTAAGCAACGTGGCGCCGGAGTTGCTCAGCTCAGCTCACATCGGCTCTCGGCGGCTGCTCGTGGTGCGTGGAGCAAACCGTGGACTGAAGAAGAGGCAATCGCACCCATCCATCCATCCAGCCAGCTTCTGACGCACACGCCAAGCGCCTGCTCTGGACGCATGCTACGTGTATTCGGAGCCAGCTTCACGCGCGTGCGAGCATCTCAACGTGCGAGCGGCGCGCCGACATCATCACCAGATGTCGATTCGGGGTCGCCTCGCCTCGCAGACTTGCTGGTTTACTTGTCAAACCTTCGACGCAGAGAAGAAGCGCTCTTGGCGGCCCAGCAGCTCGTGCAGTTCCTGTAGCGAGCGTGACAAGCCAACCCAAGGGATAAGAAAACGCTGCGCCTGCTCGCGCACTCTCGCAGACCCACCCACCCACCTGCTTGCGCAACGGAGTGCCCGAGAAGTACGCCTCCAGCTTCTGGCGCAGCAGCGGAAGTGACGGCTGCTCGGCGCAGCTCTTCACATTCAGTAGCGAGTCAAAGAGTTCGCTCCACAAGGCGACGTCCCAGTACCGCTTGAATGTTTTCTTGATGCCCCAGCGCTCGGCTCCGCTGCGGTTTTTGCGACACACGACGTCCATGTAGTCGCCGAAGAGCATGCAATGCGCGGTGGCGCAGATCCCGAACGTGTCGATCTGTTTCGTCCACGGCTTGTTCGAGATCATCTCGGTCGTCTGGAAGCCTTTCGTGTGGCAGTCGCCGATGAACGTCGTGCCCTGCGGGAAGTACGCGAGGTCGATCGATCTCCCAAAGTCGATCAAAGACAGATCACCGGTCTGGTATCGGAAGCTCGCCTTCTCAGACTTGCTCGAGGAACGGAGCACTGAGGAGCTGCAGCCCGGTATGACGAGCCAGTTGTCGGGCTTCAAGTCTCCGTGCAGTACTTGTGCTTCGTGGAGGACCTCAATGGAAGACACCATCTTGATCGTGTAGTAGACAGCCAGGTGCTCAGGGAAGGGTCGGCCAATCTAACACGAGCACGACCGGGAGTAGCGTGAGGCTTTTTCTGTGCCAACGTGCCAGCAGACTGACACACGCGCGCATGTGTGTAAGCAGAAAGCACCTTCTTGTAGCAGTTCAAGAGATCATGAAGCGTGCCGCTCAGGCTCTTTTCCATGAAGAGCATCGACCCATCCTGGCAACTCGGAGGTACAAGTCGGCACGGTAAACCACCACAGCCACAACAGCAGCAGAGACAAGCCAGACTAAGAAGCGCACGCCCACCTGGAAGACGTCGAGTCTGTGGAAGTTCGCGATAGGCGCGCGCTCCTTCGTCAAGCCAGCGCTACCGCACGCGAGGCGAGTCTTGATCTGGTTGGCGATGTAGAACTCCCATTGCAGATTGCTTCGATGTTTCTCGTACTACTCACACACATGTGAGCCATCCGAGCTAGACGGCCCACACCTCAAGCAAGCAAAGCAAGCCCCATCCCAACTAACCAACGGTATCGTCGCACACAATCACATACACACACACACCTTCAACGCCATGCCCGAGGCCTGCTCGAAATCCCAAGCCATGGCCTTGGGGGTCGCCGAGAAGACGTGCGCAAACGCTCCAGATCCCAGATGTCCGGTGACCTCGACTTCAAACGACGCAGACAACTTCAACTTGACCGGTTTCTTCAGCTTGCGCCTCGGCGCGACCTGGCATGGAAGAACCGGCAGCTTGCACGTATGAAAGTGGACAGCGTCTGATCGCTGAGCGAGGAAGGTCCGGACGCGCTCGTGCTGGATCATAGCGCGACGGTGCTCGAACTTGTACGGATCGAGTGACAGTGCCGGCAGAGTTTCCGTATCGATAGCCGTCGAGTTGCTCGTCTGCGCGAGGATCTTCGGCTTCTTCGGCGCTGGCAAGCCCGACACTTCCGACGCTCGAGGCCTTCACGCACAATTATCAGCGCCCCATGCGATAGCAGATACCAACCACGGGCTTCTTGTCGTCACGCAAGCACGCATCGCCACGCATCCGCACTCGCACACAGATGCAGCTTTACAACTACAGATATATTATCGAGCTGGTGTCACACCACCGCCAGCGCCATTGCGGCTGCTCCAAGAAAGCACACACCACGATACCTCTTAGGCGCGTCGGGCGTCACCTTTCTCGCGATTGACTGGCGGCAAACTTTCTCCAGCGCTCTGTAAGGCGCGACGAGGTTTGGCAACGAACCACCACACCAAAGCTTGCGGAAAGGCAAGGAGCAAGGTTACCTCCGGTCGTTTGTCGCTGCGTCGCTCGCATCCGGCGCTTCGTCTCCGCCTTGTCGCAACTGCATCAGCACGTCCTTGTTCGTCAGACGGACAGCCCGCAGCAAGTCCTCACGACTGCCCAACGGCTTCCGCTGCGGGCCCTTCGCCTTCGAGTCGGTCGGTGGAACAGCCGCCACTTCGTCCGAGAAGATGCTGAACGCCTGCTTCTCGACAGCGACGCTCGCGCTCGTACTTGGTTCCTCGCGAACTGACTGTTCGTGCACGCTCGGCGCCACACTCTCCACGGAGTCATCGAAGATGCTGAAGTGCAGCTTTCTCTCCACTGGGTGCTCTTCTCGGATGTCCCACACCTTCGCCTGCTGCGCACGTTCGGGGCTGCAGAACATGTCGTTCACCTCGGACATCGCCACGCGCGTGTTGATCGTCATGTCTTCTTGGGCTGCGTGGTCGAGCGCCGCCATTGCTGCCTTCGACACGACCGCGCGGAGTGGTGACGGCTTCGTCGTCGTCATGGCAAAACTGAGTCTGCGAGAGATAGCATCGAAGCCGATCAATGTATCCGTCGCCGCGCTCGACTCCAGGAACGAGTTCACCGGTGCCTGGACGCCCGGCTGCGCAGCCAAGAAGCGGTTCTGAGAAGGCGCCGCGGCAGTAGGTGCAACTGGAGCGCGTCGCTTGGCGCGTCTGAGGAACGCCTGCGCTCGCACTTCTTCGAACGACAGCACATCTCCGGTGCTCGTCTTCAGCTTCTCCAGGTCGAATCCGAGCCGCTCCGAACGCGGCTCCTTCGCGGCATGGGATCTCTTGCTCGCCTTCAAATTCTCGGCAACGGCAGGCGTAGCGCTCTGCGCTGCGAAGTTCTTGAGCGGCTTCTTCGCGAGCAGCTCTTCTTCCGTCGCTGCACCTTCGATCCTCTGCCGGAGGGTACACGAGCGAGCTGTCAACCCCGCCTCGGACTTTGCAGCGTCTCCTGCAGCGAACTCTTCATCAACAAAAACCTGCAGCGGCTGGGTCTCCGTCTGGCCGCGCTCGGGGCCCGACGAGTGCTCCGCGTCATCACTCGGTCGACCGGTGCGCGACAGCGACTGCTGGTTCCATTTGCCTGCCGCGACGTCGTTCTCCTTGTTCTGGTGTCGACGCGAGTCGAGCGTGCGCCAATCAGCACTGCTCTCGAAGAAATCGGCCTCGTGGCCAACGGGGTCCTCGTACACAGTAAATACCGGCTTGTGCGCGTTCGCCTTCTGCACGTTCTGCGCGCGCTCGAACGCTTGCTGCTGGCGCTGGTTGGCGTCAACAAGCCCGGCAAACTCCGCGCTGTGCACCGACAGATTGTCAAGAGCATAGCGCTGGGTTACCTCCTGGCCGCCACTGCCAGCGCCGTTCTCGTCGTTCATCTTCTGCCAGTGCCGGGTCATCCGGCGCTGGAACTCCTTGTACTTGCGCGCCAGCAGATCCTCCGGCTTTGCTTTCCTGCAGTCCCAGAGCAGCAGCAACGAACCACAACAGCTCAACACCTCGCATGGAGCCATTCTCCGCAGACGAAGTACCGTAGCATCAATCAGTCCGTACTTTTGCGTCGCCTTCAGGTACACTTTGTGCGCCTGCGCATAGTTCGCTGTGCTCTCGAGCACCCACGCCCAGCCGACGTAGAACAGCGACACGTGCTCCCCGATGCGGTTCTGGTACAGATACTTGAAGATATCTTTCGGGTTGCTCACCAGATCCGCCTGCAATCACGAAAGCAGCACCCAATCCACCCAGCGAGTTTGTCAGACACGACATCCGTATCCACTCACACACACAACACCCCCCAGCAGCACGGTACACGCACGTATTGGATCCACACGCGGATGTAACGGATGTCGTCCTTGTAGCGGGCGTTCTCCTTGAGCTCGCGCGTACACTTCTCGAGCACCGCGAACTTCTTGCGCGTGTCCTCCGGCATCTTTGTCTCGATCCAGCGGATGTACTGCAACCAAAGGCTGAGCGGGTCGTCGCCCGCGTACGCCTTGAGCTCCGTCTCGAGCTGCTGCGCCTGCTCCTCGAGCCGCAGCTTCTCCTGAAACAAGTCCGCCGCTCGCAGCGCACGGTTCAGGTCGGGCACGTTGCGGCCGCGCTTGAGCGGCATCACGTTCTCCTTCGACGACTCCCACTCGAAATCAGCGTTGGAAAAGCGGCCGGTCGCGTCCGCGATCTTGCGCTTGCGCGCGAGCTGCTTCCCTGAGGGCGAGTCGGCGGCCAGCGGCGGCGGCGCCTGCGAGCGCAAGGGGTCCATTGCGGCGCTCGAGGGGGTGGGGAAAGCAGCGAATGTAGCGAATTCCGCACTGGAGAGTTGAAAGGAAACCCCGCGCGCGCACTTCCTGACAGTGGCAGCTGCCTGTCTCGCTATCGGATCGCACCGCGGCTCCGTGTCTTCGCGAGCGAGCAGAGTGGTGGCTGGCTCGAGTCCGAGGTGGCGGTTGAATTTTTGAACTCGTGCGTTTTCGCGGGAGGAAATCAGGGAAAGAGTGACGCGCTATTTTTGCGAGGGACTTTTGAAGGGCTACTATTCAAGCGCTTTAGATGAATTATTTCACTACCATTGCTTAAATCCAAGCCGAAGAATATTCTTGTGGCTCCGCAGCGTTGTAAAAAAAGGGCGCTCTGGAGTGCACCAGCTTGAAGTGATTCGCTTGAATCGGTGGCAGGCAACGCAACCGCCGGGCGGCGTCGCCGCTGCACCACTTCGCCACTCGCCTCGCTTCGCGCAGCCACCGTCACCGCCGCCGCTATTCCTTCGCTTACCCCCCACCCAAGCACTCACATTCACACAATGAAGCTCGCCGGCGCGTTCACCGCACTCGTTACGCCGTTCACGGCCGACGGCACGAGCGTCGACTACGACAAGCTCCGTGAGATCGTCGAGTGGCAGATCCAGGAGGGCATCGACGGGCTCGTGCCGGTGAGCCTCGGTTGTGTATAGTGCGCGTGTAAGACGACATTGCCGCGAACTGACTGGTACTTGGTATTCATTGTGGCGGCGCAGATGGGCACAACCGGCGAGAGCCCGACAGTGTCACACGAGGAGCACGACAAGGTGATCGCCGAGGTCGTCAAGTACGTGAACGGCCGAGTGCCCGTGATCGCCGGCACGGGCTCGAACAGCACGGCCGAGGCGCTGCGCCTGACGCAGGCTGCCAAGGACGCGGGCGCCGACGCCTGCCTGGTCGTGTGCCCGTACTACAACAAGCCGACCCAGCGCGGGCTGTACGAGCACTTCAAGGCGGTGGCCACCATCGGCTTGCCCGTGGTGCTCTACAACATCCCAGGCCGCACAGGCATCAACCTCACGCCGCAGACGGTCGCCGATCTCGCCAAGATCCCGGAGATCGTCGCGATCAAGGAGGCGACAGGGTCGCTCGACCAGGCGTCCGAGATCGCCGCGCTCTGCGACATCACCATCCTCTCCGGCGACGACAACCTGACGCTGCCGATGATGGCAATCGGCGCCACGGGCGTCATCAGCGTGCTCTCGAACGCCTGTGCGTGCAACGCTAGTGGCATCGTCGTCGGGGTGGCAGGCTGCAATGGTGAGTGGCTAACACTCACTGTGCGTATCACTGCGTTGCGCAGCTCCGGCGAAGGTGCTTGCTGTGACCCGGCCGTCGCTCGCTGGTGACTACGCAGCTGCTCGCAAGGCGCACCTCGAGAACGTGCGTGCGGTGTTCTCTCTCTCTCTCACACTCGCTCGTTGTCTTGTTGGTGATTGGTGCTCACCGTTGGCCTCTGCGGCTGCGCTCGTGCAGATCTTCCTCGTCAAGGCGCTCTTCTCGGAGGCGAACCCGCAGCCCGTCAAGAAGGTGATGGAGCTGCTCGGCAAGTGCTCGAGCGCCGTGCGCGCGCCGCTGACCGAGTGCGAGCCGGAGACCGTCGAGACGCTCAAGGGGCTGCTCAAGACGCACAACCTGCTGTAGGCGCGGCGCTCCGCCTCATCGGTATCAACAACACCCTCTTTGCCTTCTCACTTTTGTTCACTGGGTCCTTCACAGTCATCCCGAGTCAACGTCCACCCAGTTGGAACTGGACTGGACTGGCAACAGCAAGAGCAACAGAGAGACAGCCTGGGCGGTGGTGTATTCATCAAACCGGTTCACTGTGGACGACTGACAACGAGATGCAAACATCCAAAGAGCGCGTGGGGGCGCTCGTCTACCTACGCGCCTCGGTCGCTCGAGACGTCCGAGTACATGCTCATGCCGCTGATGCGGCTCGACTCGCTGTATCCGCCCATGTACGAGTCGGCGGTGCTCTCGCGTGGCGACGGGGCGAACGCGTACGAGTCGACCGAGATCTCGGACGCCAAGCGCGTGTCGCGCGGGCCCTCGGAGAGGTCGCTCAGCGCGCTCGCGGTGCTCACGCCGCGCGGCTTGGAAGCGATGGAGAAGTTGGACTGGCGCGAGTCCTCCGACCCGGTCCAGTCGAACGACTCGAGGTACTGGTCCTGCGTCGGCCGGCTCGCGTCGTCAAAGTTGGACAGCGTGTCGCTGTACGCTTCGCTCGCGAGCGACGAGACCTCGGACACATCGCGCTGCTTGAGCTCGTTCGAGCTGATGCTGAGCTCCGAGCCGCGCACCGAGGCGTCGAACACCACGGGCGGGCTCGCGCTCATCATCACGGGCGGCGCCGGCCCCTTGTACCGCGCCGACGTGTTCTGCACGTACGTGGCCGCGGCGAGGTCCCCGCTCTCGAGCATCCCGACGCTGTCGCGTGCGTCCGGCGCCTGGCCCTTGTCCGCGCGCATCTTGGTCTCCGAGCGCCGCCGCATCACGAACGCGAAGCCCACGATGCACGCCACGAAGCAGCCCGCGAGCACGCAACCCAGCAGCACCGAGTTGGACGCGAAGAAGCCGGACGACGTCGACGTGCTCGCGTCCAAGCTGCTGCTCGAGCCGCTGTCGCCCCCGCCACCGCCGCCACTGGCAGGGGGTGTGGCGCCCGACGACTTACCGCTACCTCCAGGCTTGACGGTTGCGAGCCCAGACTCAGTTGCCTTGGGGAGGACTACGCTCTCCTCGTTCGACGCGTCCGTCTTGGAGGTCGCGGCCGCGTTCCCGTTGACGCCGCCGCTCCGGGCTGGCGCGGGGGTCGCGGCAGACGGCGACGGCGACGGGCTGAGCGTCGGCGGTGCCGGTGTTGACGTGGCCGTCGGTGGGATCACGGTGTTCACGTCCACGACCGTGATCTTCTTGAGCACGACGTATTCGGTGGCGCTGATCTTGAGCGACTCGTCGCCCGGGAGCACGACCTTGCCGACGATGATGAACTCGCCGATTTCGTTGAACGTGAACTGGCTCGCGCGCAGGTTCTTGCTGCCCTTGGCGTCGAACGGCCCGGACTCGGCGTTCGCCGGCCCCGTGCCCACGGCGTCCACGACCGTGCCGCAGTTCGTACCGACCTTGCATGCCTTGAGCCACGACGAGGTGGCGCTTTTGGGGATCTTGGTCACCGCGTCCACGGAGCTCGGGAAGCGGTTGTTCGGCACGCCCGCGTTCGCCTTCGCGCTCCACGTCACGGCGACCACGTTGCGCTGCTTCACGGTGGTAGCGGGAACGTTTATCGTGACCGCGACGGGGCACTTGCCGGCGCTGTCGGCGGGCAGCTCGCCGAGCCCAAGCGCGCCGGCCGCGCCGCCGCCCTTCACGCCCTGGCAGTACGTCGTGGCGCCGTCGAGCGCAAAGCCCTGTTCGATGGTCGCGCCGGCGGCTGCGGCCACTACCAGCGCCGCGGCGAGCACGAGCACCTTGGACATAATGGTCGTCCGTGTCGTCATCGTTATTGTCGCTGTCGCGCCACCCATTCTGCCAACGTCTAAGCAGAAAGTGAGCGGGTCCGTGTGTGCGCGCCTGTGGTTGGAGACACCTCCTGGCCGCTTTACTTTGGCTTCTGCAAGCCCGCGTTCGTCCAGCGAGCGCGGTGCGCTTGCATGAGACGACAGCCGCGCTTCGCGGCAGCGCCAGCGTGCACCCCAGCAGCTGGCGATACTGAACGCAAGTCCAATAGAGCTGGATGTGGAGAAGCGTGAAGTGGAGTGATCAACTCCAAAATGCACAGGTCGAGATTGCAAATGCAGAAGTGTGATTCAATTGTGCAATTTTAGTCTGTATGGTGCATGTCGAGCCTGGTCGTCTTTTTTGCATCGACAGTTTGCACGAAATAAAAGCATGGCGGCGCTGACTCCCTTGAAGTGGCCACTGGATGTCTCGAACTGGCTGCACACCAGTGCAGCCACAAGTGACGATTAATGGGATACTGTACGACCTCCGACTGTGGACGAAACAGCTCTCACTATTTCAACCTGAACATCCACAACCTTCACCGTGCACCTCCTGCATCGCAATAGGCGCAACATGGCATTGTGCGAACAACGCTTGCTTTCAGATGCTACCTCTTTCTTCACCTGGAGGCCCTAGCGAGCGAGCGGCGAACACGCACTTCCAGAATCATTCCAGAAACATCATTCTTTAAAAACAACCTACAGCACTGAAATTAATATGTAACCCCTGCCCCTTTAAGCGGCCACGCCACCCAGCGTGCAGCACGGATTGTCAAGCGCGTTGGCTTAACAAGGACTATGTGCCGTTGTGGAAGCAGCGACGAACGCGGTCCATTTAAAAGCGCGAGCGTGAAGAGTCGCGTCGTTGCGCGTGGTGGGTGCCGAGGCGACCCATGGTGCAGAGCGAGAGATGCCATGCGCGCGACATTCGGAGCTCGCCATGTACGATCGAAGTGACTGTTCACTTCGCAATCCGCCGACACCCGAGCAGATCGAGAACCACTCACATGCGACACCCAAGCAGCACGACTCTGGACGTGTCGTGAGCGTTGTGCACAAACGAGCAGGATACCGCGGAACTGCTTTGCGCGCGTTGCCAGAGCGCGCTTGCTGTTCGTGCTACAGTCAGGAGGAGATCAGCTAACTGAGTGGACCCTGCCTACCTAACTTTGAATACAAGTCTTACCCCAGACGAGTACCCGAGTTACAAATCTGTGATGCGTCTATTAGCTGCTATTATATGACCGACGGCACCG
Source organism: [Pythium] brassicae (nom. inval.) (assembly GCA_008271595.1). Classification (NCBI taxonomy): domain Eukaryota; phylum Oomycota; class Peronosporomycetes; order Pythiales; family Pythiaceae; genus Globisporangium; species [Pythium] brassicae (nom. inval.). The sequence goes on from SMMQ01002543.1 coordinate 49,724, forward strand.
CCCAGACCGCGGACAACCTGTCGGGATACGATTGCCATTGGGGATGCAGCACTATACGGCATTTGAAACCCCAGGAGCGATGTGGATGGTGGTTCGCCGAGCGCGAGAAGTCGCGCACCCGACAGTTTGCTGCCGCAGTATGCAAGAGGCGGGGGAGAGGAGCTTGATGAACAGCATAGAGGTCACTTCGGAAGTTCCCGAGCGATGCAAGGTCAATCATGGCCTTCTGAGTAGCATGGATGGTGCTGAGCTAAGCTGGACCGATATGTTTTGTCTAGCCCTGCAGGTCTACCTCATCCCATCGGCCTCTGTTGTTACATACTTGAGAAGCTGGGTACACCTTTAAGCACGCTGATAGAGTGAAAGCGGCTCTCGTACTGCGCGTCAAGGCCCCAGTTCATGGTCAACCACAACAGGAAGCGGCTGAGCCGCCACAGGCACCTGCACGTGAAAGTCGAAACGGGCAGCGCGGCGTCAAGACCAAGCGCGTCGACAACAACGTCAAGAGTGGCAGGCCGTCTGCGACCATACATCGGGCGGGTGTGCGGGTCTGTCGACATACAACCGAGTGCGTCTAGAAGGGACGGCAGCACAGCGGGAGGTGCGGCGGCTCAAGCAGGAAGACAGTCGACGGCGGCTGCCGAACCGACGATGATGCCAAGCGGGAAGCAGAGGACGGCGGTGTGGGGTGGAGCATCGCCAGCGGCGGCGACGAGTGACTCGTCGATCATATCGTCTCGTGGCGCGGCAGTCACTGCGTCAGAATAACGGGAATGGCTCCAAGAGAGCAGCTGCCATGGTCGCCACCAGGGCCAGGAGGTGACGGCGTGGGTAACGCCAATGGCGACGGGTGTGCATTGAGCGGCCAGCCAGCTTACTCATCAGCGTTATCGGCGATATCGCACAACAGCGACAGCACCAAGGTAAAGGTCACGCGCAACCAGACTGATATGGTGAGCGTGATGCGGATGCTAGTCGATAGTGATCTCGTTGATTACGAGTGCGATCTCAACATTGGTGCTGGTGATCAAGGAGCGGAGAGACTAAGACGCGGTGTCCATCATGAACAGCGCTCACGTGCCGCGCTCCAACCAAGAGCTCGACAACGGCTCGACCTGAAGCTGCGGGGAGTTATCGCACCGGACGAAGCATTGTAGGACGAGAGATGGTCAGCGGCGGCTTTGTACACGCACCTGACGATGCTCTTGACCGGCAGAGCGGGCACTGCGGTTTGGCAACATCTCCAGATGGTTCGCCAAGTAGGACAGGACGTTCGGTCCCCTCGACATGGTGAAGATGTTCGGATTGAACGTGCTGATCAACCGCTAGATTACGTGCTTTATGACGCGCCTAAAAGTGCCGGTGGAGATGCACGCTCAGTACGCGGACGAGCTGCGGTGGATCGGCATTGACTCGACGATCGACGCGGACACGGCCGGATCCTATCGATGAGCGAGCCGCGTTCGCTGAATGAGGCAATCGCGGCGACAACCCGTGTTCGTCGAGGCGACGAAGTGGACATATCCTGTTGCATCGAAGCATTCGTGGATGATCTCGGTCGAGGGTGATGACGCGGACGAAAGTTTGGCCTCGCGACGGCAACCATCAAGACCCATGCAAGGAAACGAACGCCTCGAATCTTGCACAGAATCAAGGGCGTGAGGTGATACTGGTGACTGCAGATTGGACACTACGCGCAAAAATTTACATCGCCTAGGGCGAAGCGTGACGCGAACAAGGTCACCAAGTCTTCGGGCGAGTCAGTGAGCGCAGTAACCGCCAGCAAGGTAAAACAAAAGCCACGTGGTGAAGCGGAAACGAGCGCTAGACGTAGCGGGCTCAAATCTGAGGATGGCTCGTGCTCGGGCCGTCGGTGGAGAGGGTGTTCGGAACGGTGGTGAAGGGCGAGCGGTGGTACTGGTAAGCGGATACTCTGAAATGAGCGTGGCGCCAAGAGAAGATGCGGCGCCGCACCAAGTTGACGTGACAGCGCATGAAGCGGACGAACTTCTGACGAGAGTAGGGTGAGAGCGAAGGTGAAGTAGCGCCGACATTTGAATGAGGACAAGAAGTGCGTTTCATAATCGGCGCTGCACCAGCTGGGTCAATTGCTTATGACCACACGAGTGTGGGGTGCAACGAGACAGCGTGATTATAGCAGGTGAGCGATACCCACTCGGCGACATGTGTAGTTGTGGCACTGCTGCATGAGGCGGCTCGCTCGGAGAGGGGAAGTCTTCCGAGGGTGCCAGCAACTGTGGAGATCGAGTTACACCTGCTAGCTAGCGCCTCGGTCAGTTGCGTGCTGAGTGTAGAAGTTGACGAGTTACCATCCGCTGCGGTCAATGTTTGAGGACGCGGGTTGGGCCTTACAGTCGACTCCTGCGCGGCGTACTCACTCGTCAGTGCGAACATGGAGAGATCGGATACGCGCTACGAGAGGAGACTCGCGGTCGACAAGGTGTATTGGGCTCGGTGACACGCCGTTCGCCGTGAAAGCCGTCTGGCATTTCGTGACGGTGGCGCGGTCCAAGCAGCGTATCGAGTGGGACGCGTTGGTCGTCGAGGGCAACGACGTATTGCTGATTCTTGGCAAGGACTTCCACGACCGGAACCGCACAAGCATCAGCTGCACGACGGCGTCAAGGGCGTGCTGCCGTTTCTCTGTCAGAGTGGCGGCGCGAACGAGCCGCGGTGTGCAGTGGACGTGGCGCGTTCGTACAATTTGATGCGAAAACACAAGGGCAACCCCCGGCAAACGTAGCCAGTGTTCACCACTTTATCTCGGCTGGCAACGCGGCGCTAATCTACAGACGACGGTGGCGCGTCGGTGTAGGAGCAGGAGATGATTAGCTGTGAGGTCGTACAGCACGACGCTGTAATCGAGCCAGGGAATGGCGCGTGGAAGTTCGCTGCCGTGCTAGACCGCAAGAAGGACGGATTGATCTGGTTCCCTATCGTCTATCGTGGACTCAACCCGATCGCGAGGGGATGTGTTCCCTCTACATTGTGTGGGCAAGACGTTGAAGATTCTGCCCTGCTCGTCGTAGTTCACAGCGCTCGATCTCCAGAGTGGCTACTGGCAGATCGAGCTGGCGAGGGGTGACTGCGACAAGATAGGGTTCCTGGCGCGTGACGGAATCTTTCGCTTTTGACGCTTATCGTTCGGCTTGGCGAACGAGCCAAGCACATTTTAACGGCAGATGGGCAGTGTGCTGCGAGGTGTGCTGTAGACGTCGTGCCTCGTCTACTTGTACGAAACCTGAACTTCATGAGACGGGTCACGGAGCACCACATGGTGGATGTGGCGGTGATGCTCCATCGGCTGGACGAAGCTGGACTAACAGTGAAGACGTGGAAGTGTCGGTTCGATGCACGCGACATCGACTATCTCGGACTTCGGGTCACAGATGCGGCTATCCCCCATTTGACCGGTTGGTGACTGCCAGGACGAACTTCCCGTGTCCACAGGACGAGCATGATACTGAGCGGCTTGCGCGCCTGCTGGTCTATTACAGGCGCTTCACCCAATATTCATGGTGCGAGCGTCGGCGCTGACGCATTTGCTGCGCAAGGACGCGCAGTTAGAGTGGAGTGAAGACCAGCAGACGGCATTCGAGGACCTGCGCACCGTCCTCGCCGAGAGCTTGTTCTGCTGTATCTGGGCTTTTCGCGAGACTTCGTGCTGGCTACGGACACACGCAAGGTCAGGTGTGAGGCTGTGTTAATTCCGGACGAGGGGGGCGGAATGCAACTGGTTGCGCCGCAAGCAGGACAAACAACAGACAACAGTACACGTTCACGGAGCTGAAGTGTCTCCCGGTCATCCGGGCAATCAACCTCTTCCGCTGGGTATCTTTTTGGATGGCGTTTTAAGGTACTGATGGATCACTCTGCATTGTGTTGGTTGATGCCAGCCAAAAAATTAAACGACGCTTCATCGGTGTCCTCTCAGCCTTTAGAAATATGACTTTACGGAAAACTATTTGCTGGGACGAGCGAACGTGGTGGCCCACGCGCTGTCGAGTGCGTCGACTCAAGTGCTCGGGCCAATTGACGAGCATTACCTGACGCGCGCAGTGGTGAGCGAGCACCAGTACCGTATCGCCGTGTGAAAGGAAGTATGCTGTGGTCTACAAATAATGTCACGATTCCATCGAGTCTGACCATGTTTGGACATTGCAGACACTCGAGCGCATTCAACTGCGCTACTGGTGGCCGCGCATGCGAACGACTGTTCAAGGTTTGGTCGAGTCGTGCCGCGACTGCGGCAGCCGTAAGGTGCTGGAGAAGCAGGTCGTTCCCCGCTCCACAGCCTTGGAGTCGGGGAGATTGGAGACAATTGACCACTGGATGTGACAGGGCTGTAGCCCTTGACGGCGCAGAGGAACCGCTTCATGATCGCGGCGGTCGAGTATGTCTCCAGGTTTGTGTTGGCAGTGCATTTACCACGCCACACGAAAGCAGATGTCGCAGGCTTCCTGGTGAATCGCGACCTATTTGTACGCGGACAGTTTCGTGAACTGTTGACGGGGGGCGCACCTGGCATGTTGAGTGGCTTCGTCACGACGCTGGTCGAGTACTTCGAAGCTCAACAAGCCACCTCCGTACCATACCGGCCACGCTGATGGGGCTGATTAAACGCTACAACATGATCTAGAAGGTCATGTTGCCCATGTTACGCAGTCAGGCACAGAAGGGCCGAGACGCGTGGCTCCTATCACTTGTGTATGCGTACAACACAGCCACGTATTCGTCGACAAAGCTCGTACTGTATGAGTTGGTGATCGACTGGAAGGCTCTGATGCCAAGCGATTTCCTGCGGATGGAAGCAGTAAACGAGCTCACAAACTCGGCTAGTTTCTCAGGGAGCTACGCAGCAACGCATCAAGAACCTGAGGTTTCTGCACGGCTGATGAGAGCGGTAATTTATTGAGCTCCGCCGGAGTCGTGTGGGGAACAAGGCGCGTCTCTATGTATTAGAGTACGAAGTGAGGCTCCTCGACTTACCGCTGGTAACCGCGACGCATCGGTGCTCCAAGGAAGGCTTCGAAGCATTGTGGACTAGCGGTGCACGTGAAGTGGAAGACGAGTTTACCGTGGGCGCGTGTGAGTTATCCCAGGCAGAGTGAGCTTGGACTCCGGGTGCGAAAGAGTCATTGCTAGATGACGCGACCAACACGTTGCAGCGAGCCGTGACTGGTACGAGCAAGCGAACAAGACGTACCAAGACGGTACGGCGTTGACGACTTGGCGCACGGACGCGACATAGCGTTCGAAGTCAACCTGAAGGCATGGTGCTGATCGGGCCTGTGGCTTGGTACCTCCACTGCAGCAGAAAAGGGTGAGAGCTTCGTTATGATTGTGGTATCGGCACGGGCAGCGACAAGGTGGTCGCTGGGAGGCGACGTAATGTTCGAGGGGGGGGGGGATCGAGTGCGATGAGCGTGGTCGGCGCGGTGTTCGTGATGGCGGTGAGGCTCTCGGGCAATGAGCAGACACAAATTGCGACAGGTTTGCGATTGGCGGTGAGACGCGCGGTGGCGCCGTCCGCTTGGCGCGCGAGATGCGAATGTTGGTGCTGGGCGCGTGGACGAGGTCAGCGTGGAAGGAGCGCGCATGTGCTCGTGATACCGGATATACTATTAGACGACGTGCCGACTTTTGTTGCGTTTGGTAAAATGTGTGTGAAAATGTGATGTGTGAGAGTGTCGGTGGCGCGAAAAGTGATACGGTCTGAGATGCGAAGTCTTCTACGGCCTGCGGGCTGTGAGAAGCAGTTCGGCACGCATTTGTCTGCAGTATTTTTGCAAGAAGTAGTGCGAGGCAGGTGGCGAGAAGCTGCCAGTTCCAGCAAAGGCAAATAAGAAAAGCGGTCAAGGCGAGCAGAGCAGAGCTTGTTCGGCCATTGCAAATAAGTGTCAAGCAGAATCAAGATGCTGAAAAGCCCCGTGATAACAGACGCTCTTCAGAACCGAGCGGTATTCTGGAGAAGCGAACGCGAGGGAGACGGACAACAAGAATGAAAACAACAAAAGCTCCTTTGCGCGAGCGAGTGCTGCTGTGGTGCGAGATGTCGGAAGTTCGAGGTGCTGGAAGTTCCCGAGCGGCGCACAGGTCAATTAGGGTTTTCTGAGTAATGTGGACGTCGCTGAGCTAAACGGGACCGACAAAATCACTCTAACTTCAGAGGTCTCTCTCATCCCCGGCCTTTGTTGTTGCGCTACCATAGCGAGAGAGAGCTTAACCTGTCACGAATATGCACTAGGATCGCTTGAATCGTGTTTATGCACATGTTGTGTAATTTTGCTAAAATGTGTCGCAATCTCCCTGCAATATGCTATTGTACGCTAGAGGAATTGAGTCGCCCTTATCCCGGAATCTCACATGGTCTAACATTCTTGAACCTTAATTCCTGATATTTGACCGTTAGGGGAACCTAAAGGTTGCGCAAAGATGAACCTTTATGCAACATTTCTCGATATTTTGAAGTTTTTCCTGAAAAGGTCAGAGAACTGGGGAAAAAACATGTCCCTGATGAGGTCCACGTCTGTCTTCACAACACATCACTCAAAAATAATTTTATGGGTAATATTCAATCCACATTCATAAATTGACCTAATAATCAGTCATAAACTGTACGTTTTTGGTTTGGATATTGCTTGTTTGGGTGTTGTAGACAAAATTCGCCCTTATATAGAATTGTCTTTTTCGGCAGACATCCAGTTATATTCGATTTACATTTCTGACTCTCCTTCTATATCCTCTTCTCTGGGACATATTAATACAAAAATGGGATTTCCATCTATTTCATGTCTTCATCCTGCATGGACCATAGACCATGCAACACGGACACAGACCGAGCCGGGAGGGGGAACCCTCCTGTCTTTTTCTGGAATCGAATAATTATACAAGAAGGACTACACCTTGGTATGCTACAAACTTAAATTCCAGAGCTTCACCGCGCAAAGCACGGCACTTGTATTGTTTTTCTAATATTCCAACAATACGCCGTCCCTTCACAATGCAGTGTTCGCGCTGTTTCTGCCAGTACGATATCAACAAAGGTCGAGAGCAATACGACAGTCACGACGATGACGGAGGAGACAGGTGATGTATCTGTATAGATAGAATGATGATGGCGGAGACGCTTGATTCCACAGCATTGGGTTGCTTGATCCATTCTTATCGGCGGCCTCGAGCAGATCAGATATCAAGCAAGTATGGCCAGCGACGAAATGGATTGCCATCCGTGGACCAAGGAGGAGCTACTCGCCTCTGAGAGCAGGGCAAACTTTCGCTGTTGTGACCACGAGACCGTAACAGAGTTAGCCAGGCGTTGCGTGCGTCGGCGCCCAACCTCGTGCTTATCCAGCGAATACTGCTCCAGCAGCGCGAGACGGCGTCCTGATCACAGCGTTGTATGCTCTAGTGGACCCCGTAAGTCAATGTCGGTTAGAAAAGGGTGGCGGGTCAATGAAACTGGCGCAGCATAGCGACCGCCGATAGAGACTGAAGACACGCCGTTCGAATACCAAGGAAATTAAGCAGCCGCCAGTATCGAGGACATAAGCGCTGCTTTCCAATGGCTGGAGGTGGAGAGCAAAGCCGCTCAGCGACGTGGACACGAGTGTGGTCGAGTGGCGCGGCTCATACGCATCCATATATTTTTTGCAGCCTAATCTTGCTCTTTCTCCCACGATCGGTTGTTCTAAGTTTATGCAGTGCCGGCTTGGTCACCAGCTTCACGAGCATTCAGAGTCCAAGTGAGCCAGAGTGGCTACGCACTTTGACATGAAACAAACTCCTCCAGTCTGGGCTCCTTTTGCGTGCAGGTTACGTCTGCTACTTGCCCTTTCCGATTCTGGCGTTCGCAGTTTGTATCAACAGAACGTTTTCAGCGCTCAGAGGAGTCTCAAGGCTGAGATAATCACAATGACACCGCTAAAAATTCGCTTCTGCATTGGTAGCTATCTCAGCAACTCATCTATCTAGCCAACAACTAACGCGCTCTTTCGTTTCCATTGGCTCCCCAGTTGCGGCGCCTCCTCAACCACCTCGCCAACGTGGTCGCGGTCGAGTCGGCCTTACATTGAATTGGGTGTAGAGGTTTCAGATGCAAAGCAAGATACGGTACCTCAGTCGCAGTGTAAAGATCCCAACGCGCTGCAGGAGTGTAGTGCACACGAGGCAGCTGCTCCAGATTGCAAGTGTCTAGTGTCTGGCTAATTTGGGTGTGATGGCATGGTGCCGTGTCATGGCAGATCTTGTTTATTGACGACAAGATCGTCACGGTTCGGTCGCTCATATTGGAGCATCGACGGCATCTTCACATGCCAGTTCGAATATTGAGGGCGTTAATGTAGCCCTCGAAGGCGACATCAAATTCGATTAAACGTTTGCGTGGTTTTAAGTCAGCGAAATAGATGTTCTTGATGTACTTCGCGCGTCGGTGGAGTTGAGGACCGAGACCGAGGGGGCCGGAGACTATGTACACTATGCGTTCGTCTGCTGTGAGTTTTGTTGCTCTGAGCGAGCAACTCAAAAACGCGGCGAGCTTTGCTTGCTTTACACGCGTATGTGCTGGCATGGGTGTCGATGAGACGCTGCAGCTGCAACGACAAACTCGCGAGCATCAAGGACGAATCGCCCAGGTTTCATGAGCGAGTCTTCGAGCTACATGATCAAGGCCGCGAGCCATAAGAACGAGTCCTTGATCAGCAGGAACGATTCTTCGCGCTGCAACGAGATTTCTTACAGCAGGACACTGCTCAGACGAACCAAGAAGGATCCCAGCGCTACAGGTTTTGACAATACAGAAGCGAAGCCGGGTTCGCTCGAGCAAGAAGCATTCGTCTCACGTACGAGCTTTTAAGGAGGAGAGGCTCCATTAGAGACGCCACCAACCTCAGCACGATGGCGAGCGAGTACGTGAACAAGTTCGTGTTCAGGAAGTACTCAAACGACAGCGACTTGCTACTCGGTTTTTTCTCGCTCTATCTACACCAGATGCGTCGTCATCAAGTGCTTTGTCTCTGTTGTATAACGCACAACAAGGTTTCCCTTACCTGGGCCGAGAACTGAAGCGCTGCAACGTAGACTGAAGAGACATCTGTGCCTTATCGCTCCGCCGGCGTAGCGAGGTGTGTCCCTGCGCCTAAGAGACGCGTGTCGGCTTTATTGATCGGAAATGCATTGATTTGATCTGCCAGCTTGAACGCAGGTGTAATGGTGTCCGTGGACGCGGAGGCTGGCGCTTGGTGACGTCCTCTTCTCGTCTTGCGCGCCCGGGCGGGAGCAAAATGTGCACCTGTTTTCGACCGCCGTTTGCCTCACTCGTGCGCGGTCGGAACCCAAAGTGACCCCGCTTTCAACCACGCGCCTCGATAGTACCAGCCCATCACCTTTGTTTGCGTCTGTTTAACGTGCCGTATTTTCGGGAACAAGGTTGGTTATGGTGAGTCGCGCGCGCGGTGCGGACTTGGTGTACAACGTGTGTGAGGCGTGCAGGTTCACATAGCACTTGCTCTCCAAAGGCAAAAAAGCGAACTGAATTCACCGTTAGCGCACTCCTAATGTATATCCTGATATTAAATCTCCTAGTAGATATGGATATGTCCAACGGTCTCGATTACATTATTTGTTGCTGACTTGTGCCTTCACGACGTCACCTAAGCAGCCGTGAGTCACAGATCTGCGGTCTGAACAGTCGAAGTTCGCTGAATCTAGCCTATTACAGTTTCGACCAGCCGATAGTGCCGTAACCGAGGGGAAAATGACACCCAAAATACCATACCTCAGCATGCTGTATCTCTGGATGCGTTGCTAAGAAGTGGTGCAGTTTAGTTTAACCTGAGTTGCAGGAATGGTCCGACAAGCAGCAGACTCGTGCAGTTCAGCATGCCACAGCCCAGTTAAACCAAGAAGGACCTCAACCCTGCACGTTTCGCACGATCCCAGAACGAAGCCAGGTTCGCTTGGATGATTTCTGTATTCCTGCTATGTGTAACGAGTTTTTGCAAAAGTGGCTCGAGAGAAGACGCCAACAACTGGAGCACTATCACGTGAGAACGCGGGAGCAAGTCGGAGTTGACGAATAACTCGAACGACGACGACTCGCTGCTCAATCTGCAGTGAAGGAGTTGCTCATCAGCATGAACCTGACCTCGAGGATTTGCAGCTCTTGGCAGCCCCAAATGACATGTACGCGAAATGCTTCGTATCTTCAAACAACGACACCACCGACGAGCGGTCGGCGGATCTGGGCACTCAAGGACTCCGTGATCAGTGGCAGGACTGCGCCGTCGGGATAGCTCTCCACACCACTTGATACCTGTCGGATGTTGCAGTTGTCGACGTTGTTGTAGAGGGGGAGGTTGAGCTGTGCGGTGGACAAGCCATACCGAAGGATTAATAACTTTTTAATTTTTTGTTGGTTTAGGGTACGGTTTATATTTATAAATGTTATTTTTTGAAAAATTTAAACTATGATTTTTTAAATCTCGTGTTGTAGAAATGTTTTTGTAGAATATTTCTATGACACTAGATTTTTAACACCCAGTCTCAAAGTCAAGAAGGCGAAGCCCCATACAAAGTATTTAAATGTGAAAAAAACTTTTAAAGTATGTCTTTTATCAATGATGTTAGACATTTATCTGAATGCTCTTTGAGTCGCGATCAGGACCAATTAAACACATTTTCT
>SMMQ01002544.1:11129-24504 GCA_008271595.1 [Pythium] brassicae (nom. inval.)
GCGTCAATATTCCCGTGCAGCGCCCCGAGCCCACATGCCGGTCCGCCACCAGCATCAACAGCGCAGTGAGCACTGGCCACCACATGGGCGTGCGCGCTGATGGGTCGTTGAACGCACTCGCGACAGCGTCGACAGGCGGTGGGCGGAGGCGACGCAACACCCGACCGATAGCCGACGTGACAGACGACAGGAGTGCGTGCCGGTCCTGTGGCGTCGGCGGCGTGGACAACACCGCCCTTGAGCGTCTTCAACGACTCCTATCGCTCGTAGCACGCTGGCGTGCTGCCGGCCATTGTGGATGCCCTGAAGCCGCCGCCGCCGTTGCATCTCGCGTCGCCTCCAACAGAAACTGGTATTCGGGCAACGCGGGCCACGTTGGAGTACATGAGCCGCGTAATGATCCCCAGCACCGCGTCGACCACGTCGCACGCCTCCTTTTTCAGCTCAGGAGGACGTATGTGCGCGCTGACTTGAATGAAACATTTCAAAAATGATGTGAACCACACCTTCTTTAACCTTCTTTAAACTTGGTGAATAACAGTTAATAACAAAGTTTAAATAGAAAAGTTAATAACTGTTTAAAGATGCACCCAACACTAGCGCACACAGCAGTTCTCACTCCCGATTTCAAGCTCCGAACAGACACCCGTGACCCGAACTCCCGACTCCCAAGGTTTCCGACTGGTCAGCATCTCAAGCACGGCTTGTTTCCCATATTCGAGCGACTGCGAGCTTTCTCGACGATGGTTCGCTTCGTGCTCGCGGGAGTCGTAGCAGCCTCGCTGCTGTTCACCTCCACCAAGCGGCTTGTACAGCTTCTGCGGGAGGTGCCGCGACAACAGCCGTGCTCGCATACAATGCTGTTGAGGAAATCCTCCTTGAGGATTTCCTGAATGAAGGTGGCACCGCAGTTCTTGCGGCCTGTCTCGGCACTGAACGTGTCGAAATTCTTGGGCTGAACGTGGCTGAGACTTCGGACACTCCTGTCAACATTGACGTCAATGTCGGCTACAAGGATCCAGCCGGTACCAGGGCAGTGGTGAAGACGTACTCTGGTGCAACCTGTTGCAGCGAAGCCGTAGGGACGGCGCTCAGCTTCGCAAGCAAGGCGAATGCGAACCCCGCTACCAAGATCCCGTACGTCGCGGTGACGTGCAAGGACGCTGCCGGCTGTACCGCCAAGGTCGACGTCCGAGCCAAATGTGTGACAGCAACTATGTGCCCGATTGTCGCGGTTGCGGCACCAGCGACGCTCGTAATCGCGAATGCCGCCAGCACCATGGTTACCGCTGGCAAGTTCCTCAAGGAAGACGGCACCGCACTGCTGCCAGCTTGTGGCATCGGCTTGCGAACCGAGATCGTCGCTGCAAACATCGTGGACACGAGCTGGACTGCTTCTAACATCAACGTCAGCGTTCGGTACCAGACTCTGGTCGGTGACTCGTGGGTCGAAGTCAAGGCGTACACTGGCGGTTCCTGCTACTCGGAACCCACAGGAACGGCCCTCAACTTCGCAAGTCGAGTGGACACACAACCAGAGAAGACTATCCCGATGGTCGTGGTGACGTGCAAGTCTGGCGCCGGCTTGTGCAACGTGAAGGTCGACATACGAGCCATTTGCGTTTGCTCAAGCACGAATGCCTGTCCTGCGCTCACAGCCAACGCTGCTGCTGTGACGAAGGCTACCACCATGGTTGTTGATGCAGCCAAGTTCGTGGCAACTGCTGGTACCACCACTCCTGTGGCTTGCGCTGTCACCGAGCGAGTCGAAGTGGCGTCAACGAGGATCGTCGAGATCAGCGGCGCTGACATCACAGTGGATGTACAATACCAGAAGGACGCGACGAACCCGCTGACGGTCAAGAGCTTTTCTGGCAGTTCCTGCTTCTCATCCACCACCGGACTGGGCTTCCCACCAGCGATAGCAGACGTGAACCCGGACAAGATTAACGCAGTCGTCGCGATTTCGTGTCCTGCCACAAATGCCGCAGACTGCAATGTCAAGTTCGAGGTGGTCGGGAGGTGCGTCACGAAGAGCTCCGCGTGCGCAGCATGGCCCATTGGTTCCTCCAGTACAATGATCAGCAGTGGCGCCAAGCTCGAGGTTGACCCGGCCAAGGTCGTGACTAGTACAAAGAGCGCGCTAGCATGTGCGGCAAATCAGCGCGTCAACCTTCTGTCCGCAAAGATCATCGAGATCACGGGCGTCAGTCTCGATGTGGACGCGGGCTACAAGAACGTCGCCGCTGGAAGAATTTCGGTCGCGAACATGAAGCGCGTCACTTGCTGTGAACTGAGAGCGCTCTCCCTCCCGCCTGCGATGGAAGCCGCGTACCCAGACATGATCATTCCGAGCATCACGATCGAGTGTGGACCCACAACCACAGACTGCAGCGTCGTGTACGAGGTTGTCGGAGAGTGTGTGGCACTGAGCACTGCTTGTCCGACACCAGCGAGCAACATGAACGCCGGCAAAGCGATCTCAATCTCCACGACTACAAAGGTCACTGTCGATGCGACGACGCTCCAAGCAGGCAGGCTGACGTACACGACCATGCAGCGCGTGGAGGTGGTGTTTTCCTCAACTGTGGGTATGAAGGCGGCACCCTCGAACGCCGGAATCGAGTGCCTGAACGACGCCTCGCTGCAGTAGCTCGCCCTGAGAGTCTCGACTGCTATAGTAAAACTCAATACACATGATCTTTCGCGAGAAGCACGCCCACGTGAGCCGCACTTGCACCTGGACGCAATACGTCTCTCACTCGCGTCACCTGTGCCGTCGAAGCGAAAGCTATCGATATGGTACAGTCACTGAATCACTCGAGAGCTCTCTCCAAACAACTGTCTCCTGTTGTGCGACACCAGTTGTCTCTGCGTTGGGGGCGAAGCTTGCGCGATCCCAACCCTGGTGGCTGGTGTGCTCTCGAGCGGTTTATCGCCTGCGGCGGTATTCCCGTGGTCGTCAACAGCAGCCCAAGCACCAAGTCTGAGCTCGCCTCTTCAAAGCTCGCTTCGCGCGAGATCGAAACTAGTCGAACCACCTGCGCGTACTCGGTCTGCGTCCCTGACACCTTGAAGATCAGCCTCGCGACGCTGTTGAATCGCGAGAGCGATACGCGCAAACCAAACGACTGAAGCACGACGCGCAGCTTCTCGATCTCAATCAGGCCGGTGCGCTCCGTGTCACTTGCCGTCAGTACTCGCTCGAGATCAGCCACCGTCAGCGACGATCTGTGCATGAACTCACTCAGGGACTTCGCGAACTCGGATAGGAGCTCCACGACCTCGCGCAAGTGCGCGATCGCCTCCGTCAGCGCTTTCGTATGCAAGCGGAAGATGCTGCACACGATCATGAAGCTGCGGAAGATGCGCGACTGCAGCACCACTGTGTTAAGTGCCAGCGGAGGAGAGATGAGGAGCGTCACGCTCCAGCCGAACTCTCGCTGCACAGCTCCGAGCTGGTACAGGACACACTGGCCCAGAAGCGCGAGGTAGAAGCCGTTGAGCATCAGAAGAAGTCACAATGAAGTGCCACGCCTTCTGGGAGAACCAACGGATCTCGATCGGCGCCAGCGCGTGGTGCTGTTTCTGCTGCTGGTGCTGCTGCCGATTTGACCCCCAGAGACCAGGAGATTTTCCACCTCAAAGGCTGTATTATACAGCTTAGGCTTATATAAGAATTTGTATAGTGTGCAGAAATAGTCCTGTGGAAGAGTCAGGCGAGGTGTGTGTAAAACGTTCCTCCGACAGTGGTATACCGTCTATCCTGTATGAACTGATCAAATCATTTAAGCTAATGCAGTATGCTACAGCAAGCAGGCGTGTGCATTGCCAAGACAACCTCTTCAAGAAGCGTGTGTGCAGAAGTACGAGAGGTTTTTTGCGGATGTGTGTGCCGATTGCATCTCAGTCAACATTGAATGCTTGGCGCTTTCGTAGAGATTATTTTATCCAAGTTTAGAGCTCAGTGGGCTCCATACAAATGAACAGTCAAGCTTTGCCTCAAATAGAGGACTCTCGCAGTCGGCAGGTCTTTGCTGTTGAGCAACCCTATGATGCGTGTGCGCCACTCTGACGACCCCGGCTTCCACATTCAAAAAGGAAGTGAAGTGGATCGCAATCAAGATGGCTGTCAAGTGGTCTGTCGTTGTTCGAGTGTAATCATTTGCGTGCAGACACCTCCCATACAAATAGCTGTAGACCAGCCATGCCATCAAAAGCAAACACCCTCACCGAATGCAAGCCAGCGGCGAGTGGCAAAGGGTTCGAACGAGCTCACCTGACCGGTCCAAAGGACCGCTGTTTGTAGCGATTGACTGGTTCTCCTACCAGGCGATGTTGCGTCATCGCCTGCTCGCTTTGCTGCCCCGTGGCGGCGTGCCTGCGAACCTGCCGCGCCGAGCTTGTGGAACTTTCTCGCCATTACTGTATAGTAATGGTGAAAAGGTTCCAATAGCTCGACGAGGCGTCTGACACAGCACCGAGATACTCGAAGCATGGCAGAACGAGCGGGGGTAAGAACGGATGCAACGCGTTGAATCAACTGCAAATGTACTGACGGATGCTACTCCTGCTCGGTCAGCTCCACACCGTCACTGCCGCTGCCTTCGCTGCCACTGCTCGCTCTGCGCTGCTTCTTCCTTGCTAGTTGCGGCGGTGTCACTGGCGACGCCTGATTGCGCGTCTTCTCGGAGATGGTGGTCGGGCGGAGTGTGCTGTTCTTCCACTCCTGATGCCAAATGTTCCAGCGCGTCATCTGTACATCGCGAACAGAGTGGCGCGGGCGCTGGCAGAGGAAGATATCGACTGGTGCGCAGCCCTTGCAGTAGTACGGCGACGTCCCGCCCCGACGCGCCTCCGACAGCAAGGAGCAAAGTTTGCACGCCTGCTGCCGCCGCTTTGTCTGACCACTCGGCATACGCCACTCGTTGGTCAGCAACACCAACACGCACTGCAAAAAGATGGGCTTGGTCGCTCACCTTGGCCGAACGTGTTGCTCTCGTGCATGTCGGAGCCAGAGAGATGGAGCAACTCGAGATGAAGCTGCACGAGGAACTCGGACATGCAACAGCGGCCTCGATCTGGCTGCGGCGTGGTGAGACTTGTGCACGACGTACGCGTTGACGATGACCATGTCAACCAAGCCCAGGAATAGCGCCTTGTAGTACTTTTGGAACTTGACGGCTCTCTGCAGCTAGTACCGCTGGAGCCTGAGATGGTCGTGCACATCCACCCCGCCCATGTAGCGATGGTAGTCTTTGTTAACGCTGGGACACGCCACCTCGACCTGCTGTCCGCTTCGCTCTTTTCGCACGACCCGATCCAGCTCCAAGTCGCCGCTGGCGCAGAGAAAGTTGACCTGCCTGCTGACCGACCTCGTGATTGCGCTCATGCTCGGGACCAGATTTGAACGCGCGACGACAGACGAGCCTCTCTCCACGTCGGCCAGTCGTGCTTTTTTCTTGTGGACGGCGGCCTTGCAGTAGCCGAGTCGGCTTGGCATCACGGTGCCGACTGTGTAGACGCCCATCTTGAGCAGCTCAACAGCAAGTGTGACGGACATGTAGCGTCACCACAAGCCGCATCCCGAGGTTGGCGCGTCGCCGAACACGTGTTTCACGTTCCGCACGATCGCTGCAGGACCGGACTTGGTGTCGAGCGAGTTGGAGTTGCTGGCGTGCTGCTTCTTTTCACAGTATATCTCGAACCAGCGGAAATACAGCATAAGCACAACAGATGTGTAAGTCAATGCTGTACCATACGTACCATACAGCATTAGCAAATCTTGGCGCCAAAAAAGTACCTGGTGCAGTACGCCGACCGCGCACTGCACAGCATGAACAACTTCATCCCCCACTTGTGGGGTTTGTCCTTCATGTAGACACGCATCTTGTTGAACGACGACCGTGACGGAAGCATTGCTTCGCCGAAGGAGAGCTCGGACGACGCGACGTACCCCTTCGCAAGCGTCTGCTGGAGAACTTGAACGACCTTGCGCAGCTTCCAGGCGCGGTCCATTGCTGCACGGTCGTCGTGGTTGTTGTTGAAGTGCATGTTGCGCGCGATCTCCATGAACCAGTCGCTAAGCGTCGTCTTGCCGAACGTGCCGCGCGGGATGCCGCCAACATCGACGGACTTCCAGTTGTACGCCAGCTTCTGTCGGTTTGGAGCAACGGCACGAGCAATCACCAGGCCTATCCACTTGCACAGCTCGGCGGGCATCATGGGCTTCGCAGCCTTTGCTTGCTGGAACACCTCGTTCTTCGACATCAGCTTCATGCCAGGTTTGCGCTTCTTGGCTCGGTCTGACGCTTGAACCGCTCGCGCACACGCGACAGAATCGACTAACTGTTGTACTCGTTTGTCGCGGCTGCGATGTGCTTCCAGAGAGCCACGGGCATGAAGAAGAAGAAGAGCGCCAACGGAGATCCGCCACAGCGCCGTGCCGCCGCGCTGGGACCCAAGTAGCCCTTCCTGAGGCCGGAGTAGTCGTCGGTGTTGGCTTGAGGGTCGTACGGGCTCTGCATGTATTCGTACACGTCAAGAATGAACGCTTCATTCCAGCCTTTGTGCGCCATGTCACGAAGAGCAGACTCGTTGAAGTCGTTTGCTTGTATGCCCTCTATGATCTTGCGGACGAACATCATCTCGGACACTGATTCGACGTCGACGTCTTCGTCGTCCGCGTCGGCACGCGCGTCGATGTCTTCATCACTCTCCTCGTCGGCAACCGCTCTGTCTCTCTGCTCGTCTTCCGAATCCAGCGCTGCGTACTCGTCGCGATTGTCTTCTTTGTTGAACTCGTACAGATCGCCCTCAATGTCGCTGTAGATGCCTCCTGGCTCTGTGGCGTCGATAGTGCTGTCCCTGCAGCCGTCTTGGCTGCCGACGGCTTCTACATCCTTGTCGCTCTCGATCATGTCCAGGAACGAGTCTGCAAGCATGTCCAACATAGCATGATAGATACAGCATAAAAACGTTGATATTTTTAGCATGCGCTATATTGTACCACTTCGTTCAGCATTTGAGTGGTTCAGCAGCATTGCCAGCGCGATTCGTGACGGCTGAAGCACCCGGTGTGGTGTACTTAGCAGCGAAGGCATTGGAGGCAACAATGGAGCCGGCTGCGACGCCGGTGGTGGCGTTGGAGCTGGCTGCGGCGTCCGTGAGGCGTGCCAGTTGGCTGCAGCGTCCGTGGAGGCGTGCGTGGCGGATGTACTGTCCGCGCTGGCTTGCGAGGTGGCTAAAGCTTCCGAGTGGGAGCTTGGGAAGGACGCGGGGGGTGAGGCGCTCGATTTGGAGGCAAGGCATTACATTGCCGGCGCGAAGACTCGTCCGACCCGCTCCTGGAAGCCATATCGCTCTGTTACTCGAACTCACTAGAGCTGCTCGAAACTGTCCACGCCAAATAGAAGCAGTCAGATATAAAGCGTGCCGGAAACCCCAGTGGCGCAAATTGCGTGTGCTTACGCTGTATCATACCGCTTTGACGGCGTCGTGAGACTCCGCGCTGGAGACTGCGGAGGGGCACTCCGACTGGTATCCCGGCGAACGCGATCGGGAGAGTTACGACAGCTCGTGGACCGTCTTGCTCATGGCCAGTTGCTGTCGCAGTTGGGTTTGATGCTCTCGACGACGCCGCAGGTGAGCCCGGAGCTGGTCGATTTGCGCCAGGATCAGCTGGGGCCTGACTCGCTTCAACCATTGACAATGTCACGCTTGCCTGCGGCTCGACTTGCGCGTTTGCACCTTGCACTCGCCCCTTGCCTCGAGCTCGCGCTTTCGAAGGGATCGGCTTGGCGGCTGTCACCGTCTTCGCTGTCGCTCGTGCGCCACGCGGCCGTGGCGTTGGGGGTGTACGAGTTGTATTCGACGCGCTCTTCGCCACGCTTGTAGCAGCTGCATCTCATTGTGATCATTCTGCGTCAACACAACCCGCGTCATCGCCGAATCATCGGCAAAGGTCACTCAAACTCGACTTTCGCACCTTTTGAGAGGTGTGCGATCACCTCCTCATCGCTGACGAAGAAGTTCACTCCACGAGTCCATTGAACACCTTCTCCTCCCGGGGGCGTGTAGAACCACTCAGTCTGCATGCTGCGCATCGGCGGCGGCTTGCTAGTCCAGTCTTCGCCGCAAAAGCGGCACCATATCAACACGAACTTTCTCGGCATCTGTGCGCGAAGTCGCCCGTTTCAAAAATGAACGGATGGCGCGCTCGTTTGAGTGGTAGCGCGATGCCCACCAGCCTCTCATCTCTCGATTTGAGCTGAACCGTGGCGGTTCGAACCGTGTCCCTGTCGCTCCAAATATCTGAAAGACGGGCTTCCTTTCTCGTCGCCCACCATGGTGGAACTCTTGACAAAAACTGTGCAATACTGCTCCCCTTTTTGTTTGGTTTCAACCTCTCTCAAGTTTTCAGTCTTTTGATAATAGTATTGGAGAGGTGTAGAAAATGTCCGTCAACACAAACTCCGATATATATCCAGCATAACAGACGAGACTGCTGCATTATACAGCGCCCCGGACCCAGGGTGTTAACCCTCCCTTCCCTGGACGACTCGGAAATCAAAATCTGAAATTTTGACATGTTGGACGTCCAACTTGAAAAATCAGACGCTATACAATGCTTTTGAATGGCCTTCCGTAAGTACCACGCCTGTGCTTGGAAACGCGACATGTCAATTTTGCCCAAGTGGAGTTGGCAACATGCCAGCTCTGACATGCTGAACTTGTTCATAAAATGTACATCTCGCATTTCATGTTGGACGTTCGACATTGGTACAATGGCTCGGCTAGCGAAAGTACCACAGCAAGGCCGTTCTTTAACGCCAGTCATCTTGTGAAGCCGCGCGCAAAGCAGTCAGAGCACACAGTGTACTATAACAAGTGATATCCAAGCCAAATGTATTGATCGAGCGCGAAATTACGCGCACACACATCATCACGTAACCCTACTCACACTGTGACTCACGCAGTTTCGCTCTCTCCGCCAGCTCTTGCTGATTCGGCGTTTGTGGCCGTGGTGGCCTCCACTCGTGCAGAGCTGGGCGCCACACTCTCGTGAATGCCGTCCCCACCACCACCGCTCGCACTCTCAACACCCGCCGCAGTCGCAGTCTCACCACCTGCTGCAGTCGAATTCTCGCCGCCCGCCGCAGTTGCACTCTCGCTGCCCGCAGCAGTCGCACTCTCGCCGCCCGTGCCACTCGCATGGTCGCCGCCTGCGCCGCTCAGTCTGTCGTCCCCTGCGGGGCTCTGACTGTCGTCATCTACGACGCTCGCTCTCTCGCCGTCCGCGCCGTCCGAACCGTCCGTGCCGCTCGCATTCTCACCACGCACCACGCTCGCGCTCTCGACACTAACCACGCTCGCACTCTCGACGCATCTCGCTCGACCGCCGCCAGCAGAGCGCCCTGCCCTGACGTCACCACCGCTCGACGAGCCGCCACCCGAGACGCGCTCTCATCCGTACGATCAGCGTCCGCTTCATCGCAAGTCTTGGTCGCCGTCTTCACAGTCACGCTTGCATTTGCTGAGGGCTCTTCCTGGGCGGCGCATTTGGATGCCGTGTCCGACGCGAGGCTTCGGCCTGTTCAAGCCGTTGTTTCGATCATTGTGCCATATCTGATGGCATGTTGCTGTGTTGTTGTTGTCGCGTGCGCGTGCGCGGTTGCACAGGCGATGCTGAGCGCAAACACACACACGAACGCGAGTGAGACGCAAGCAACGCAATCAGAATTAGTACACAAGTGACATTCACGGCGCAGTGCCTTGCGAGCAGGCAGGGCAGAAGTACTTCGACCCTTGCCTCTGGCTGGAGCTCGTCTTCAGTATGCTGCAGACTTTACACTGCCGAGGGCTGCGGCGTCGAACGTCGTGGGTGTTCAAGTAGTCAGGACAATCCTGCAGCGCGTATTCTACAGGTACTGGCCGAAGCAGACCGCGCTGGAGGAATGGAGTGCCTGAGTCATAACCCTGTACATACACCACAACAGCCATGCCAGCCAGCACTTCACCGAACATACAAGAAGTAGCACTCACCACAGCACTGATGTCGTCCTTAGTCAGCCCGAGCAGCTGGACCTGCCGCCTCCGCAGGAACTTCGCGTGGTCCATCGCTTTCCTTCCCGCACGCTTTTTCGCCTCTTGATGCGAGATGTAGCAGTTCACCAGAGCCATATCGACGAGCCCCAGGAAGAGTCCTTTGAAGAACTTCTTGGACAGGATAGCGAGCTGCACTGCTACTCGCTGCAGCCGCAACTGAGCGTGCACGTCGACACCCCCATCCAGCGCTGGTAGTCGCGGATGAGCGCCGGACAGGGGACGATCTGTTTCTGACCACGAGGAAATCGACGCTCTGCCACATATTCAATAAGAGCAACATGTGTGTCGGTACAGGTTGGCAAAGTCCAACATGCGAGACTTCGAGCATTTTGCGCGTGCACTTACTGCACGTCTCCATCTCTTTGCTCCCGCCCATCGCCAGAACTTGAACTGGACGATTGTTCCACCACAGTGCAGCTGTCATGCAGGGGCAGAACTTCGCCACAGCGAAGCGTGTCGTCCCGCGAACGATGTCTGCATGACGCGGGCGATTCCTATCTGCGAGCGCAGTCGGGAACCCCTGTCGACTCGGCATCACTGTCCAAATAGAGTACAGCTTGATGCAGCAGCTAAAAAGCGAGCTACATCAAGGTGTAGAACCGATCGGCCACAACTGGGTGATAGACTCTTGCTCGTCTCTTTGGCAACACCTGCTCGAGGTTTCGGATCGCCGCAGCGTGACCGCTGTTCATGTCGACTTAAGCTGCCGCGCTGTGCTGTGTCCTGCCGCAGTACACCTCCAGTCTAGCATATCAAACGTGTGGCATGTGGAAATGCGCGCGTTGTCAGTACGACATGCAAAACTTAGGCGATAAAAAAGCCCCACGGCTTTTATGAGCCATGGAGGCGAACATGTACGGCACACACTTGCACATCACGAACATGCTGGCGCACACACATGCAGGTGCGCACTCATGCAGGCACGCGTCGCAGGAAACACGACGACTCGGCGCAGCACGTCATGAAGACTTCAGCGCCCCACTTGTGGGGCTTGTCTTTGAGGTACAGGCGCGTGTTGTTGTACCTGCTTCGCGATGGCAACACCGCTTCATCAAACGCGAGTACCGATGCGTCTTTGTACCCCTGGCGGAACGTGCGCCGAAGCACGCCGATCACACTCCTCAGCTTCCATGCTCGGTCGTCGGCTGCGCTCGGATCGGCGTTGTTGCTGAAGCGCAAGTTGCGGAAGATGTGCTCGAAACGCCCGCGCGGCTTGAACCGCCCGAAGGTGCCTCCAAGAACCGCGCCAACCGCTGTCGTCACCCAGTGATCGGTGAATCGGCAAGTCTGGGGCGCCAGCGTCCGCGCGACAAGAAGCCCCAGGATGAATCAGTATCTCGTGCGTCTTGACGTCCTTCACCCTCTACTCCTGCAGGAGTATCTCGTCGCGTGTTCGCTCGTCTGTCGGCCTTGTTTGCGAACATTCTGTCGAAGCGCGCCGACAGTGTCTGGATGAAGTAGCTGTTGGTCTCTCTTGCGGTCTTCTGTCACAGCGACTGTGGCAAAAAGAAGAACAAAAGGGTGAGAGGTGAATCGGCTCGAGAAGAGACCGCGTGGGTCAGTCCGGGCTCGCCGCGGAAGAGGTTGGAGTGGCGCAGATTGGCAGGAAAGACAGAAGGGTTTGCACGTTCCACAAGTACAACATGGTCAGTTTCCACATGTTGAACGTTCACCATATCTGACCCCAAGATTGTATCAGTCTCTCAGCCGTCCGCCCTCATCTCGCGGGGACGTTCGCTATCCTGAGCGAGCGAGAGCAGCCCCTCTCGTTTTAGCACCTCCCAGCGCGTGTCGGCACGCATCCCCGGCGCAGATAAAGCCGTCTCATCCTCGGAGAGCTCCTCACTACCGCTCTTCACCTCGCCGGTCGCCACGGGGTCGACCCCGCCGTCGATCCACACCCCGTCGCCGACACCCTCATCATCAGAGTCTAGCACCTTGTGCTCCGCAAGCGACCAACTCTGCGGAGTTCAAGGCGTTCACGTTGTCCTCGTACTCGCCCCAGGAGTAGACGGTGCAACCTCAGCCCGACGCTTCTTCGCGGGCGGCGTGCTCGTCTCGTGTCGTGCTCTTTCCGCGTCCATCCAGCGATCGTAGTACTGGCGCATCTCTTCAGCCCTCTCTTCTGCGCCGCGAGCTACTGCGGCTGCCACCACGCCGCGAGTCCGTTCCATTGCTGCTGCGCATGCGCCAGAGGCAGCTGGCACCGCCGCTTCTGGTTTTGTCTGCTTCTGAGACTTTGCTCGTGGCTTCTTGCCTACAGCACGAGCTGACATGTTGTCAGTGCAATGTGATATCGCAGTCCAGGAGACCGGGGACGACCAACTGGCGTGCACGTAACGGGACGCGGCGTCGAGTGGAGAAGACGGTTGCCGTGAGAATCCCCGCGCGCGTCGCTGGGTCTCGCTCAAACTACCAGGTCGCGAGCCACCGGACAGGCCGAACTCAGCCGTTGGCGCCCAGAGAGTCAAAAAGATCAGGGTACCGGGTAGTCAACTGGCACTACCAGTTGTTCCGGTATGGAGCGACCGACCGTCATCTGGACTTGCCGCGATGGTCGAGAGTACCAGGGAGCAACTGGAGAACAACCGTCGAGCCTGGCCAAGAGGTGCCCGGATGGGACCCCCCCCCCGATCCGAGCCTCACACCTGACCCAATATGTTCATCTCAACGAGGCCAACCACGGATGAACCTTTGTTCGCAGCATGATACCGGTCAAGCCAATGCTGAGGCGATGCCGAGTCCATACCATAGGCAGCCCCAGTCGTCCGGCCGTAGTTGCAGTTAGTAGCCAGGATTACGGACCGAGAGCGTTTACGCATTTTAGGAGAACACGAACTTTGGAGAGTGGCTAAGTTACCCTGTATGGGGGCCTGGCCAATAGGGCTGTTTTAAAGCCGCACTTAACTGGTAGCCGCAGTAATTCCCCTAAAAAGAGGAGAACCCGGCTCCCCAGGAATTCAGTAGCGGTTTTCCCCTCCACCTCGCAAGCCTTCCCAACTCCATGCTCCAGGCGGGAGAAGGGAGCCCAGCTCCGTACGGTACGTTGGTGAGTCCATCAAGCGTGTCAGTGCCTGAGTAGGGTGTACCCGGTGTGACAGTGGAAAGTCGTGAAGAACTCGAACGACAAGGACGGAGAAACCTGACCCCGGTCCTTGACATTAAGTGCGAGGGTGCGAGCGAAGGAAGCGACTGACCCTGGTGCGGGCGCATTTCCTGGGTACACAAGGCGTGTGTGCTTCTTTATATTGACTGAGAGTGAAGAGTG
>SMMQ01002548.1:488-13735 GCA_008271595.1 [Pythium] brassicae (nom. inval.)
CAGGATGCGGAAGCATTCGTCGCTGGTCGCCTTCACCTTCTCCTCGTAGTTGTAGCCCATGCTCGTCCTATTCGCTGAAGTCCTTCCTCGGATCGCGTCTTCGTTGCGCTGGGGTGAATCGAGGAATGAGGAAACACTTTGCTTGGTGCCTTCACTTCCATGATTTGCTGAACCCAAGTGGAAGCGGAGTGCGGGTTCTGCAAATCATCCAATCTTGAATTTACGTTTGTAAATACAGACGACTCTCTCATTATTCCAGGAATTGGCACAAAATCCATGTATCGATTTAACATTTGTTCGAGGTTTCCAATCAAACACAGGAATGAACTCCTCAAGCACCCAATCCTGAAAGTCCCAGGATAAGCATTCGCGTATCCTGGAAGTTCCAGGATAAGCTTTGGCAATACAAAAGTCAATTCACGTATACAAACGCCAAGTGAGGCCAGAATATAAGTTTTCCAAGTGATGTTGCTGACCTCGGGGCAATAATTCGCAAAGTTGCACTCTAGGTCAACAACATGACGACAGGAGATTGGCACGTGCGCGCCTGATGTATTCGCGCCCAAATTTTGCGCGCGCATTTCAAGGGCCTCTCCCAGCCGTTCGTTTGTGTGGCTCGCGCTCTGTTTGACAATGGCCATCCAGGCCATTTTCAAACAGATCACGAGCCACACAAACCAAGCGTACGATGCCGCCGAACCGCCCGCCTGTGGCCGGAGTGCCATTTCCGACCGTCTGGAGGAACCTGAGAGCAGAGGGGTGGCGGTCGAAGCCTGCCGGCGGGTTGTCTGACCTCACGCTCTACTACACGCCACAAGGATGAATCGACAGAACCGCGGCACGTCGACTGGTCGGCGTCTTCCACGGCGCGGACGAGCTGCTACGCCACGGCCCACACAATGGTATGAACATACGCATGGTCCTGAGCGCAAGAAACAAAATGAGGAATACTAACGATGTTCAACAGTGATGTTCGCGCAAACTGCAAAGGGAGCGAAGTCGACCACGCCCACGCCGCCGACATCGAGCACGCCCGCGCCGGCCACCCCCGCGCCAAGCACGCCCACGACGACTGCGCCAAGCACGTCTACGCCGAGCCCCACCTTGCTGCTCGCTGGTGTCGCGCCATCGTCGACAACGACCCGTACACCAACAGCACAAACTCAAGTGTCGAGCCCGCCACGACGCCAGGCACCAGGCACCAGGCAGGCCGAAGGCCGAAGTCCAAGACACAACCGATGACGACCGCATGCGCGTCTCCTCCTCGGCCTCCCTCTCCCACCGCATCTCCCGTTCAAGCTTCTCCTCTGACCTTCGGCACGCAAGGAGATTGTGACCTATCGACTGCTGGCGACCTGCTGGAGTCCGACGAAGAACCCGATTTCGAGGTCGAGCAGGTGGGAAGTGACAGCGAAGGCGTGCCTCTTATCCAGGATATTGACGTCGCCGACGGCGGACCGATCCCACCTGAGGCTACGGTTGCATCAGGCCAAATGCGCGTCATGAACGAGACTGAGCTTCGAGCACACTCCGCAAGGGGCTGGACAACGTTCACGGAAGCTGCGAATGAGTATCCTGTCTGGAACAAGTTGTTGGATCGCTACACCTGTACTCATCCTGTACTTTCTGCTTGCGTCTGTATGTGCAGGCCCTGGCGTCATAGTACAAGTGGCTGACCTCGAGGCATGCGAAGCAGAGCCAATTAATCTCGGGGAGGCGCTCGGCACGTCGATGGAAGGACTCTTCTTCCTGTTCCTGCCCAAGGAGATGTGGCTCAGAATTGCCGAGGAGTCGAATCGGTACAAGCGCCAGCTTGCTCCCCGTTCGGCAGCCGACATCGCGGACCGGGAGCAGCGTTTGCAAACGAGCCACCCCGAATATCATCCCTAGAGCGGAGCGCCCGAGCAGAAGATCAGCGGGGCAGTGCGCGACATTTAAGCGCACTAGCTCGTCAACTTTATTGGCTTGCTCTGCGCCAGAGCTTCCGTGCCTTTTCGAGAGCGACTGGCAAAGCACTGGGGAACGACGCAGACTAGCGCTGTACCGAAAGGTACCTTTGGCCGCTTCACGACTCGTACGCGGTTCGAGGAGATCGTGCGGTACCTTCAATTCAGCGACAACTCGAAGCCGGAGGCGAAGACTATGAAGACATGGTAGGTGAAGCTCGTTGCCGACGCCATCAACACCAGCTTCATGCCTGGCATCACGATTTGGCAGCGGATCACCTTCAACGAGGGAATTATCCTAATGCGCAGCCGGTTCAATCCGGTACGGCAGTACCTCCAAGGGAAGCCTCATCCATGGGGGACGTAGTGCTACATGACATGCGACGTCGAGTTGGGGTACTCCCATCGGTAAGCTCGACTCATATTTTTGGTACCTAAGTCGCTTATCCTGTATCTGACTGGTTTGTGTGTACTGATGTCTGCTGCTATTTTGTACCAGGGCAGAGATATATCAAGGCAAAGTCGACGGCGACCAACTGGACTTGAACCAGGGGCCGAACGCAGTCCTGCGCAACATCGGACACGTGCTCGGGACTGCCACGAAGCGCCTGATAATCACAGATCGGTTCTACAGCAGCGTGCTGCTGTCTTCCATCCTGCTGCAGCGTAACCTGAACCGCGTAGGGACTGTGCGGCTCGACCGCCTGGGATACTGTAAGGAGATCGCGTACAAGAAGGCAAGACGGCCAAAGAACATGCTGCGCGGGAGTTACCGGCTGGCGGTATTGATGGAGCACCCGCAGATGGTGGCGGTATTATGGATGGACAACCGCCCGGTGCACTTCATCGCTACAGAGTGCTCGGCAGCGCTGACAAAACTGTCAGATCGAGAGGGCGGATCCGTCGCTCAAGTCTCCGCGCTGCAACTTGTCGCACACTATCAGGGCGGCGTGGGTGGCGCTGACAAGCACGATCAGCTGCGCCTGCAGCGCTACTCGGTTTAGCAGGCGATGAAGATAAGCAAGTACTACCATATGATCTTTTTGGGGTTCATCGATCTCGCGGCAGCCAACGCGTTCGTGCTGCACAAGAAGGTGTTTGCCAAGCTTCACCCTGGTCGCTTTCTCCACACCCACGCACAGTTCATGGTCCAGATGCACCAAGCGTGCTGAACGTCGTCGAGGCTGACTTCATGGGCGATATCAGCATCGAGGCGCTCATCAACTCCCCCTATCCTGGCAGCGGCGGTCGCGTGCTGACAAGCCTTCCTGCGAGGCACACGATCAAGCTGGTCGAGCGGTTCCGCGAGGTGAATGTACAGGGAGTGGCGGTGCAAAAGCGACGGTAGTACGACTGCAAGATGTGGTCCATGCTGCGCAAAAATGGCCCGGCGTTTGAGACGGGTTTCTGGTGCGAAGTGTGTACTGCAGCGGAGGGGAAGAAGGCCAAGTCGAGCGCGGGGGGCCATGTACCTATGTAGCAAGGTGCGCCAGCACGACCCAGTCGGTCCACCGAACGCAGCGACGTACAGCCAGATCTGGCACGACTTGTGGAAGAACGGCACTTCGATTCCGGCAGGCCTTCGGTACTGCGCCAGGCCTCCGCGCGCTCCGGGTGTGAGTGGCTCTGGAGGCGAGAGCGAGAGCAAGAGTGATGAGGAAGAAGAGGATGAGATCGAGGAGGAGGAGGAGTAAAAGGATGATGAGTGAGAACGTGGCGGCTGCGTCGCGTTTGAAATGCGAGGAGAGTGTTTGCAAAACCATTCAATTGTGCTGTGTAGTGTTTGTAATAGCCTCTGCCCATCTCCTTCAATCTGAACAGATTTTTCGTTTTGCTGAACGGCACAGAATAAGGTGCTTTTTGAAAGAGTGAGCAAACCAGGGTTATACAGGATAATTTCGGCTTCAAATCAGCAAAATGAAAAACCTTAAAAAGAAATCCGCATATAGGAATTTGTATCGAGAGCTAATCATGGAACTGCCAGAATAAATACGATAAAAAACCTTGATGCTAGACGAGTTAAAAAATAAAGGCTCAGTTTAGAATGTAAATTATTGAATTGATGGGAGAGCAACTCAAAGGCTGCCGAAAGTGTCGGTAAGTTCAAACACTTCATTGTCTAAGATCTGCATGTGGCGCCACCAGTTCGAGATAGTCATCTGTGTCACAGCTGCCCATGCTTCCTGTGCCCACTTCATTGCCGTCAAAACGTCGACCTGGAATAGCTCCTTCGCTGTAAAGACGTCAAACGCCACGCCACGGTCAATTGCGTCGTCAAGGCGGTCGACGATGTGCCAGTTCTTGGCCCGCGCGACTGGAGCCCTGAATGCTGAATTATATCCGCATCTTGGGGCTGAAGATACGCGGTAGTGTTGGGCATAAGCATGTGTAGACGAACGTGAGAGAGCTCAACGTCGGTGCGATGGGAGGAAACGTTGTCGACGAGGAGCAAGATCTTCCACCCTTCGCCACGCATTTGAGCGTTCAGGATCTCGAGCCAGCCTGCGAAAAGCGCATTAGTCATCAACCCTTTCGGTGTTGCTTCGTAGTGGACGTCATGGCACGAAGCGGTTTGGCCGCCGAAGCATCCCGGCTGACGAGCGGCGCCGACAAAAAAACAGCGGGCGTTTAACTGTGCCGCCTGCATTACAGCTAACGGCAACAGTAGGACGCTTCTTGACTTTGTCCCTCCCTGGCATGCGTGAGGAGGTGATGGAAGCGAAAAGGGAGCACAGTAGAAAAAACGCCAACTCATCCACGTTGAATAAGTCGCGCTCCTCGTACTGGCATGTCACCTTCTGTAGCGTCGCTCGGCCGTCCACCACGGCGCTCTGTGAGATAGAGGCCGCCTCGCCGTTTGTGCGCTTCGTAGAGAGACGCTGTCGGTGCTGGAACGCGGACAGCCAGTCGGCTGAGAAGGTAAGTACGTTGAGCCTCAGGGATGCAGCTGGCTCTACTGCGGACGCGATGGTTTTTCCGAGCTTCGCAGCTTCTCGTCGACAGTTGGGCCAGTCACGATTAGGAGCCGCAGCGACTCGCACCGCTGCACGCAGCCAAGAAGGCCAGCATCGAGCTCGCGCGATGTGACGTGTTGGTTTTTTTTGATCAAAGGGTTGGCGCCAAGAAGGAGGTTTGCGTCGCGCAGTACGCGGAGAATTGTAGGTAAGCTGCGCGGCTTTGACAGCCGAAATTGGACACTTGACCACACCGCGCTTCTGTTCTCGGATTTGCTGCTTTTCCTTGTGCGTGAGCCGTATGCGCGAGGGGCCGTTCATCTCTTTATGGTTGCGCCTGGAAGAGCTTGACAAAGACGCCGAGAGCACAAGGCGCAATGTCCAATGCTTTTGGGTGGACCACATAGCTCGTTTTTATTTTCGATCTTTTTTAGAGGGTACGTCGCATCACCAGTCTTTCATAATAAGAGAGTCGTCTGTACTGAAAACGCTACATGAAAAATGGCAATCAGGGCAAACCCTGCTGCGACAAACCAGAGGTTCGCGGACCTGTCCGGCTTGCTCCGCCGCCGCCACAGCCTGGGCGTGGAGCGCCTCGAACTCGCGCATGAAGTTGTCGTACAGCACCTCACACGAGTCCTCGGGCGCCACGAGCCAGAGGTCGTCGAGCGCGAGTTTTGGGTGAGGCCTTCGCGTGAAAGAACGCCCGGGCTTCCTCACCTAGCATGTCCAGGCGCTTGGCGAACGAGATGTGATTCGCGTCTTCGAGCGCTCGAACTCACTTCATGCTTGCCCGCGCAAGTATTTAAGTTGCCGTGGCGAGGAGTTTGCGAACACGGATCTCTTCAGCTAAGGTACGCGCGCTAGCTTTTGCAGTCTTCACTCCCTGTGACCGGACATCAGACACCCTTCTCTCTGTGCTTTCATTCTCGCCGTGCTGTTGCACCACACCCCAAGGCGTTTTCGGCATGAGCGTCTGCCACTTCGGGTCCAAGCGAAGAATGCGCCAGCAGTGGCTGAACATGAACCTCTTGACGCCCTTTGACGAATTCTTGAACAGCTCGGAGGCGCAGTCAAGCTCATCGTCACTACTAGCGCCAGAGAGCGCGAGAGCCTGAATTTTTGTGAGAGCCTCGCAGAACTTTCTGACGTCCAGCGAGATTTCGTGCCATTTGGGCCCCAGTGATTGGTAAAGGCGCATCGTTGCGTCAGCTGGACGAGCACTTTGGTACTGCACAGTGACACGTTCTCAAAGCGTGTTGCTTGACTGGTTGGTTCCTATACGCGCGTCCTTGCCGACAGCGAGGTACGAGCGGCAGAGTTGCACGTCCTCGTCCTCGTTGAAGTTCTTACCCTTGACGCCCATCGTGCTGAAGTTGGTTGCTGTTCCTTTTTCGAGTTTTCGCACGCCTGATACTCGAGACTCCTCTGATTATTCTCATATTCTATTCGTCAGCCTGTGTTGGCTCCACCACGCTATCACGGAGTGCTTTTCCATGCTATCGCCAAATTCGGTGAGATTTTTTTCTGCAATCGCTTCAACGTGATTGGCGTACTTAATACATTTCCACGCTACTTCTTATTCCAGCCAAATTGTGTTTCGCGTAGATTTGGGCGAGATTGGTGAGGGTTCTCTAAGATCATACTGTTACGTGGACCTGTTCTAAGAGGTTCAGAGGGACCCATGACAATGTTGGCTTGTGTAAAGTACACTAAAATGGTCTTGACGAAATATTGAGAGGTAGAGTTAGTTTCTAATCAAGCCAAATTAATAAATTTTCGGCGCTCCTACAGCGTATGTGCCAAGAAATCCGTTTTTATGTGTTGCCCATGTTTTTTTAGCATGTTTTGCCTGTGTATTCGCAGCAGAAACTTCACATAAGTTTATGTAATTTACGTTGCACAAGGTTCGCACAGTTCGGTCATGAATCGAGTGGTCTATGCACGACGGTTGTCAAACTCACATTCGAGCCGTTTGAGATTCTCATTTCCAGTTTTCCAGCCAAATCGGGGGAAAGTGCGGTTTGAGCAGCTTGAAGTGCGCGTGTGCGTGTGTGCGGCGATTGTTCTTGCCGCTGTGGGTCTCTAACGTGTGTGGCACGCTCTGTGTATCGTGTGTGACAGGCGTCGAATTCAGGAGCCAAGCGAGAATTAGCGCAGAGAGCGCAGATCGCGTGTCATGGCGTCTGCGGTGCGTGTTTGGCGGGGTTTGTGTCGTCAGACGCGCGTTTTGCGTGAGCTGACGCATGTGGCGTGTTGTACGTTGAGTGTGGCAAGCAAACAGGCTCAGATTCAAGAGCCGGCGGTACAGTGGCGGACAAGATTTCCTCCGCGCGAGAAGATGGCGCTGGGCGCCTGCTGAAATCCAACTCAGGTGCGACGTTCCACGCACGTGGCATTCATGCCGGCAGATTTGCCAGCGCGCTGACACTCGTTCGCGTTTCATGCACACAAGCTGTTGACACTGACGCGTACTCAGCCGAAAGCGCATTGGCCACTGCTCAAGGCTAGCTGAACGCAGCAAGCGCTGCCAGCTCACCTCGTCGTAGTCCTAGATTGCGACCGGTCGCTCTGAGGGAGCTGACGTCGCCGGACTAGGAGGTCAAGAACGACGGAGGTGGACTGAGGCGAAGCCCGCGAGGTCAAGAAGCAAGTCCGTCTCCAGCACTCGCTGCTACTCCCACCTCAGCTCACGGCGTGTTTGGAGTCAGCTCGTGGGTTGACGGGAAGCTCACTACGCGTAAGCGCCAAGCTGAAGCACGCCACGCCTATGCTTGCTTCGAGAAGCTGTTCAGCAGTGACGAGAACGACGAACATCTGACCCGGCTGTGTCTTCCGGAGAGGCACCATCGATGGACACCAGCACCGAACACAAGGGCAGTGCGCGGAGCAGACGTGAGAGTCCCAAAGACGGCAGCGCATCGTCAGAACCTGGATCATAAATCGTACATGTACTGTCCAGGTTCCCGACGGCATGACGGCTGCACGTCGCCCGGACGAGCTCCACCACGACTGGGCGGCATGGGCAGGTACTCGCTGGTGTACGGCGTGCAGACGAAGCAGCTGATCCGGGTACAAGAGGTAGTCAGCTACGAGAACACGAACAAGCGCGTGGTGCGGAGCAAGGCGGACAAGAGAGGCGAGATCGTCTTGCTGGTTCCTTAGATCTGGCACGTGTACCAGTGACTGTACATATATACGCACGGCTGGAGCTCAAGATACCGTGGCGACCACAAGCGACCGAGGCGCCGAGTGCTACCGACCGACGGTCCGTTCAGATTCGTGGTGCAAATGGCAGTGGAGGATGGCGAGTGGCGGCTTCGTATCGAGAAGGGGACGTGCCTGCACAACCACAAACTCGGCGAAGACACGACCAGCGCGCACCCATCGTCCCGCGGCGCGAAGGGCCTGGCGACGCTTCAGAATGCCGGGGCGATAGTGCAGACAGGCGCCAAGCGCTCCCGCATCTACGGCTTCCTGCTCGAGAGAGGCGAGAACGATCTGCGCAAGAACGTTGACAACACCGTGAACCAGCACTGGTAGGAACGGCAACGAAAGACGACGACGACGCAGTGGCGAGGGCAATCGCCGCCATTGTGGCGAAGGACGAGCTGAATGTCGCAACATTGGATCAGACTGCGCGTTCCGAGACGGGCATCATTTCGATCAGCACGCGGCTGATGCGAGAGACTTAAGTACGTTTCTCCGAGCTGACGCTCGTCGACTGCGCGCACAAGACGAACCGATGCGTCGTTGCAGTAATGGCTACGTATCAGCGTGGTGCTCAAGCGTGCTGTCCGTGTACTTGACATGCAAGTATGTATTGACCATTTATTGTCCGTGCACTGTCCAGGTACAACTACCACTGTGCACTACACTGTGCATTACAGTCGACGAGCGCAGCGAATGGCAGGCGATTCAATACAGTCTCTGGAGACGAATGTCGACTGGCACATGACGCTCGCGCTCGAGCACTTCTTCTACGCGAACCCCGGCATGGCCAAGCTCGTTCAAGTGATCGTCGCCGACAAGAATCTCAATGAGGCCCGAGTTCTGCAGTCGTTCTTCCCAGAAGCGAGAATCTTGATCTGCACATTTCACGTGCTCAAGTGGCTGAAGATCGCGTCGCGCAAGCTAGAGCACGGACGGATCTTAGCGAAGGACCACCGTGCTGTCGATGCTCTCGTCCACAACATGGACTACGCGCGGACAAGGGACGAGTACGAAGCGAACCCCGCGCCAATGGGTGTGGTGTGTACGTGCATCGCCTTCATGTCGTTCTTCCAGTACATGGAGCGGAACTGGAACACATGTTCCGACACATGGGTCATGTTCAAGCGCGCGCGGCTCCCTCACTACTGTCCCCACACAAACAATGCGCTCCAGAGCTTCTTCAGCAAATTGAAGCATGGGGTGGACGGGAACGCAAGCATGCCACGGTGCATCGAAGCGCTGGTGTTGTCGGAGAGAAGACAAAGAACGAGCAACGCCACCGACGACTCCGCGTCGGCCTGTTCGTGAACGCGAACTACGATGAAGAGATAACTCAAGTCCTCACATTCACGGCGCGCTTTGTTGCCGCTCAAGTGGAGGGTGAGTACAAGGCTGCAGTGGGCAACTTCAACTACTACACCACCGACGCGAACGAGACGAGCTGTATCATCGTGAAGAACAAGGCAAGTCCCACCGCGTCTGCTCCAAGACATGGACCTGCGACTGCGCTTTCACAGTCGCGATAGTCACGATGAAGCTCCCTTGTCGGCACGCGATGGTCGCTCGCAAGGCGACACGCCAGACGGGCTTGGTGGTTCCCCAGATGCGCATCGATCTACGGTATCGGACAGCGTCGACAGTTCTGTACATGTATTGGCCGTGGACCGTACATGTATCGCCGATGTACTGACTGTCTGTGTTGCTTTGTGTGTGTATAGATGACTAAACGCACCGACTGAGGTGGCACGCGTGCGCCACGTTGTGTTCAACTCGTTCGAAGCAGAGCCGAAGAAGCGTAGCGATGGGCTCTCGTCGCGTGAGAAGTATCGAGAAGCGCTTCGAGCCACTCAGCTGATCTGCTTCGAACTCGCCGACGTCGAGGACGACGACGAGTTTGATCGCCTCATGGCTTTCGCGCTAGCGCAATGGAGGAATGTTCGTCAGCACAAGCGTGTCCGCGTCACGGAACAGGATGCAGAGCTGGAGCCTCTCGATGACGAACTACCTGGTTCTGAGGGCGATTTCGAAAGCACACCTGCCACGTCGCAGGCACACAGCTTGTATTACGAAGAGATCGGCTCGATTGCAGTGGTCAACACGAGCCGCGTGGTCATCGACGAGTTGGCCCGTGTCGAGACGGCGAGCAGCGCACCCACCGACAACGTGACAGCAACCCCTGTCGACGGCGGTAGCGACTTTGGTGGTGGCGGGAGCGCCCTCGTTGGGGGCGCAACCACCAAGGTGAGCGTTAGGCCAACCTGAAGGCGCCGAAGGCTGGGCGAGCGCTACTGACAAACAGGTCAAAGAAGCAGAGGAGCGGCAGGACCAGGTACGGTTCAACGCGGCTCAGCAGACGCGACGGGCGACCGGCGAGATCTCCATGAAGGAGCTCACGCACTCACTCGACGCTGAGAGGCTGACCCTGCACTCCATGCTGAACCGCCTGGCTGGTCTGGGGATCCGGTTTGACAAGTTCACCGCCAAGAAGCCGAAGTTCAAGCTTCAACGCAACCCCATCATGAGCGCGGACGCCTAGAGCCTGCTTCCACGTAGACTTCTCAGCGCGTGCCTGAAGTCGCTCCTGTTGTCGAACAAGCCCGAGAACGCGATACCCGTGACCAGCCACGGTCGGGAGGTCAATCCAACAGGCGACTCCGAGGTGGTGGTGGTGTCGATCGTCAGGATCGGCTCCCTCACCCACGAACAGACCGAGGCGATGAAGCGGCTGGACAACCTCAAGGCGGACTGCACCGATTGCGAGCTGTTCTGCGACTGGCTCCTGACATCAGCGGCGTCGTGCGTTCCAGCGGGCGAGCAACAGGACGTGAAGGACTTGGCTGCCCTTGTATCGGGCATGTACCCTGCATGTCCCATACTTGGACTGGCGGTCAAGAAAAGATACGCATCATGTATCGCCTCGCGCCACTGCGGTGGTTCGACGTTCCGGTCATCACGACGTTCAGCCAGCGGCTGGCGCTACAGGTCCCTTCAACGCGGTATGGAGGGGTGGTGACCGCGCACATTAATAGTTCACTTGCTGCGACGCAAGAGCTGGATGCGACGACCAATGAACACATTCAAGTCCAGCGCGCTCAAGATGACGTGCGTTCGATGATGGTTGCCGTGAACGTTTCAAACTCTCACTGGGCGGGTGTACTTGTTGACCACGAGCTCAAGCACGTCTCTGATACGACAGCATGACAGCGGGTGTATCAGATCAAGCTCGACAAGATCGCGCGCAATGTCTGTGCTCTGTGACTGGAGGAGTTGCGGTATGTCAGCATGAACCCCCTCTTCAGTTTGGCGGGCACAGTTACGGCTTCTTCGTGCGCGTCAAGTTCTGGTACCTCCTCAACCCGACTGTCTCTAGGCACATTAGATCAAGTGGGTGCATTGCGCTGCAATATCACCTCGCGAAGATCCTCTTGTCGTTGGTGATGACCACGTGAACTCCCTGAAGATGCTCTACTGGTCGAGATGACCGACACTCCGACTTCGGTGTCTGTAGCTACTGTGCATTGTCGAAAGGGTCCGTGTTGCTCGACGACTCGCAACACGATGTCGGTACTTCATGTTCGTTTGCCACATTTTGTCTCTGACGTTGACTGGCGTACGTGGCAATGTAGGTCATGTGTAAACGTGTACGTAGTTGCTGCCAAGCTACCACTGCATGCGTGGTCCTCAGAGAATAAATACATGGACAGTCATAAACATGTACATGTACGATACATATACAAAGTACCCCGTCGGTCAGGTCCTACATGTCAAGTACAGGCATGTGCTTTAACGCGCGTTCACAAGCGCTCCTCAACCTCACACACGCTCGATGGTCACATGCGCGCCGCCCCTCCCGACGTACAGCTGGCTCGTTCCATTGATATCTTGCGCATGTGTGGCGCGCAGCGCTGGCACCCTGATGTCACACACGCCCAAAGCTCTTGCTTGGTGAATGTTGCTTGCATGCGCGGCCGCACGGGGCTGCACACCCCTTAACTGTGCCAAGAACGCGGTGCGTCTTGACGTCGTGCATCTCTGCTCGTATTGCCCACAGTAGGTGGTATCGCGGTTCGTCTACGCAGGTAACGATGGGCTGTGAAGCGTGGTGGTGGACGAGCCAGCTGTTCTTCAGCATGCTCACGTGTTGTCATCGGTTACTCTACTACGACTGTAGATCCCTATCATCGCAGTGGCTGTCGTGATGCATTGGAGCCGGCGCCGCGACGTTTGTTCGTTGCGAGTGTCCACACCCAGTTGACACGCGGGTGCGGCGCTTGCTCTCGCAAGCCTCTTGTTCTCTGCGCTCTGATGCAAACGTTGGGCAGTGTTTTTGCTACCGGCATCCATGAGCATGAACTGGGGCGGTGTCTGTCGCGTTGTGTGCAGCGCGAGCACACTGACAAAGCCCTATCAAAAACTGCAACTCCCGTTTGCTTACTTGTCAGAACTGATGTCTCGGTCACAGGCACCATGTGTCACTTCAAGACACTTGAAGAGGTCACAATCTCTGAGCGGAAAGTTTGCTGCCACAACGCGAGAAGATTGCAATAGTAAGTGCGGTAAGCGAAGATTGCTCGGCTTACGTTCGCAGCGGTCGAATTATATTGTGGCAATCTTCTTGCAAAATTTAGCACATCTAAAAGGGTTTCGTTTAGTTTATGTGCACCAAATGCAAGTGTGTTCTTATATGACACACAAGGCTGTTGTCTGGGTCTTCGCCTCGGAGGGCACCCGTTCCACCTCTATGTTAATTTACTCCTCCACTCTCTTGCTCTCTGAAGAGCGAAAGCGTATATACAAAATTCACACACGCAGCCACACCACCCGTACCCTCCTCTTTCTTCTGCTCTTGCCCTGGACCACTACCGCCCTGGTATCCATCTTTCCGACTTGTTCACCACCGCCCTCCCTTTCGTCGTCCATCGTTCTGTATCAACCATCCGTCAATCTCTGTCTGTCTGTCTGTCTGTCTGTCTCTCGCTCTCTCTTTTTCACTCTTTCTCTTTCTCTTTCTCTCTCTCCCGCTCTCTTTCTCTCTATCTATCTATCTATCTATCTATCTATATATATATATATATATATATATCCGAATGTCCTTCCACATGAGCCCTTCTCTCTTTAAAGGGGATAAATAGGC
>SMMQ01002548.1:14452-36116 GCA_008271595.1 [Pythium] brassicae (nom. inval.)
TCTTGTCTTGTTCCCAAGTCCAGGAACCATCATTCCGCACATGATTGCACCCAGTTGTGATTACTGTGAATCTCCACTGTTGCTGTGCCAGAATGCCTCATGACATCATCCTGTGACGTCACCATGTGCACGTGGGTACATGCCGAATTACNNNATATCGGTAACCGTGTCCCAACGGTACACACCAGATGATGTGGTCCACATCGATCTCCATGTAATGGGATTGGAGAGCCCATTACACGTCTGGGCACTGCCTCCCCTCGAGCACCACCAGCTCGGATGTGCCGCGAGAGCTTATCGTCCCGACACCACGAGCGAGTCTCCACCAGCCTGCTGTCGCATACTCGTCCTCTGCGGGCGGCGCAAGCCACGCCAGTAGCTCGTGAAGCCGTCGGGGCCATCTAGGTTCCACTTCTTTTCGTCAGTGAAGATGACGGAGTCCCAGACGGCCCTTGCGCCGTCACGAACCAGCATAGCTTTCGCCCACGCCGCGCGTGTTCGCTTGGTCTCGTTTGTGCGCGAGAATATGCCGAGCATTCTCTTGTACACCAGCCAGTCGGTATGCGCGAGGACTCGCTGTCCTGCCCTCACGCTAACCGACAGGCTGAGGTCTGCCTTGAGCTGCGCTGCCGACCTCTCTCCGCTGGAAGCCGCGTGGATAAGACGCTGGACATCACAATCAGTGATCGCTTGTCGGCGCCCCGCCTTCACCAAGTCACGCCCCTCCTCGCTAACGTCATGCGCCATTTCGTGTCGGTGCTCTGTGCTGTTCGCCGCGCGACCTCGCGTATGCCAAGGCTAGCCTCGCGCAAGTCAATGATTCTGCCACGCTGAACCTTGGTGACGCGTGGCCTCTCCATAATTTCGATAGTGAAAGGAGGCAAAAGCGCACTCATTCATTCGACGTTAACTACGATCATACGGCGGGCGGTTTCGTTGCTCAATGGCGACGGCGAAGATTGGTAAGGTTTCCTCGCACTGAAATATTCCTGCAAATTACGGGACCTCGTCAGCCTCTAATTCCGCATGCTTTTTCTCCCCCTCATTTGAGAATTCGACGTTCGCTGGTCAGAAGCAATCAAGCGGATCAAGTCGGATCCACTCAGGTACAAGGTATGGCATCGGATGTCGACAGCGACTTCGAGCCGTCAGACTCGAGCATGGAGAGCGACGTGAGACCGCCAAGGCGGGACAAACGCGCTGGATATGATCGCGACGCCACGGGTACGAGCTTGCACAGTTCTGGATTCAGTAGCAGGCGTGAGAGTCTCGTCTTGCAATGTGTGTGCACGTGTGTGGGTGTATGTGTGGCTGCGCCTGATTGACGGCCTCTGGACGCGCGCAATGACCGTATCAAAGGAGACATAAAGCGAAAAAGCAGAAAAGCGGGAGCGCTGTCGCATTGGGTACGTCCGCGGGCGAGTGCATACGGTCGCGACGATATGTATGAAATCTGATGCGCACATGCATGCGGACGGGGGTTGACGTTATGACGTCTGTGTGAACAGGTCAAGCGAGGTGGCTTGTGATGAAAGCAGCAGATGCGGATTCGGACAAGCTCGGTATGTTGGCGTGCGAGTTGGAGCGGATATGGTGATAGCACACTGATGCGACACCCATCTCGTTTGTGGTTATTTGTGGTGGCTTGATGACGATGACCTCGTGGTACGTATTGACAGACCAAGCTCGAATTCCATGAAAAGCAGAGGGAGAGACAGAGTCGAACGCTGGTATGATCGCGCAGGAGTGGGTTCATCTGTGGCGGGTGTCAACTCACCGTTCGTGACGTGTCTGTGTGTATGCGTTTACGTGGCGGTGAACGCGCGACTGAAGACGTGCAAGAGGGGGGGGGGAGCTGAGCCAGCCAGGACGGCGAAAAACCAGAGAAAATCGGCTCTGACGGTGAGACATTTCTGTGCAGGTGCCGTACACGTTGCACTTTACGCTGCGGTAGTACTGATGCGCGACTGCTCCTGATGCACTGTGACGAAACAGAGAGAGAAGAAGAGAGTGTTTCCCGCGCCCCAAAGAAGCGAAATAAAGAGAGTGGCGGCGACAGTGGTACGGTCAGAACCACAATTTAGAATGTCGCCTTTCAATATTTGCACTACTAATTTGTAGTTGTGTATGTTTAGCGTCCTTCGCAGCAATTCTCCAGCGAAGGAAGAAGAGACTCAGGCGTTACAAAACACCTCGTTCAAGCTGTGGCTCCGACTGTGAACCATCCCCAGACGACCGCGTCCTACGGCGCCGTACATCCGCTTCGTGGAACGAATGCCTTGCTATTGCCTGAGCAATGAAGCCAATCGAGAACACCTTGCCCCAATTCCCCGAGCGGGAGTACGCGACGTGTAGTGAACTGTCGAGCAAGGTTACCAAGGACAAGGTGCCCCACCACGTGCTCTTCTGGATCCGTTCGGCGCGCCTGACCTCCACGCACAACATGTACGCCGTGCTAATCGGTCACTCTCACTCCCTGTTAGCGTTGCTTGCGTTGCCCATTTGCTTTTACTCTTGTATGTGTACAGCAAGCCGGTAACCCGAGTGCCTGTGGAGTGTAAGCGCACGTTTATTGACTTCTTCTGCATGCACGGGTGCTTTCAGAAGTCGTGCAGCAAAGAGGAACAGCAGCATCCGTCGCGGTACAAAGGGTGCGCTGCGCGCATTACTGGGACCGTGAAGGACCACAGTTCGAGCGGGCAAGCGCCGAAGTGGAGAGTCGCCGTTATTAGACAGGCGTGTTGGCAGCCTGATCTTACCTGTCAATGTCTCGTGCCTGTCCGTTGTGCTGCTGGTTAACTTACTCGCACACACAACCATCTTACAACGCGCGCGATTGCGAACTCGTACTTCGGATCGGAAGTACTATCTGCTTCTTCGGACGCGGTCACCGACGTGGCGCGTACGGTGGACACCCAAGCGCCGACGAAGGCGATTGCAACATTCATGTCCGACGAGCTTGTTGAGGCGGTGTAGGTTATTATGTGATGACAACACGGCGCCGAACCTGTTCTTACAGGTGGTTTTGCAGGTTGAAGTGTCTCGGCACAGCAGGTTCGCAATCTCCTACAGCGAATGAACGGCACAAACAGCCTGGAGCCGAAGCTCAAGTCAGTTGTGCACGAATTTGTTCAAGATCCGGGGAACTAGGCGCTCCTGGTCCAAGTCGAGGTCGACACACCCGTCGGTCTCGTGATGGAGTCAGCAGCCCAGAAAGCGTGCTTTGGTGAGTAGGGGAACACACTGGTGATGGGCTGGACGCACTTAACAAACAACGTCTGCTGTCATTTGAGTACGTCGTCAAAGCAACGCATGCTGGTACTTGCAACGCTGTCACTCATACGAAGTTGCCGTATGCAATGCGTGGTGTGCATGTACAGGGTGTCTGATCGTGGCGTGTCCCACAGGACGCGGAGTCGCTGTGTTGGACTTCTTCGCGGCGAACAAGAAGGTGGTTACCATGCGCGCAATCTTGACGTTCTTCAAAGTGGAGAACACGCAGCGACCCAAGTACGCTTGGTCGCCATTGATACGGCTTCGTGAAGCGGAAGGTCCTTGAAGACACGTTCCCGGGCGGCAAAGCCCTCCTCTACCCGTTCCACACC
This sequence comes from [Pythium] brassicae (nom. inval.), assembly GCA_008271595.1. Lineage (NCBI taxonomy): Eukaryota > Oomycota > Peronosporomycetes > Pythiales > Pythiaceae > Globisporangium > [Pythium] brassicae (nom. inval.). Next base: position 18,058 of record SMMQ01002548.1, read on the forward strand.
ATCAGCTATTGGAAGAAGTCGGCGCAGCAGCTCAGGTTCAGCCTGGACGTAATCCAACGAGATGTTGTTGCCAACTTCATCTCGCAGATGATCTAAGCGTGAGTTGCCGCCTTTTCATTGATCGGCTGCGGACCTGACCCTGCCGCTATCGTGCACAGATCGCGTCAGGCTGAGTACGCTCCTGTGTACACAGACTTCTCGGCGTACTGCGAGCGTGAGAATCCGAGCGCCGCTGCGTACTTCAACTCCAACAGGACGGTGTGCGCGGACGTATGGGTCAATCATCAGCGCAATTTCTTCTACCACGGCGGCTACACGGCTACAAACCGAATCGAAGACCACTGCAACCAGGTGAAGCTCGTTCCCAGTCCGACGCCAGCCATCGACAAGGCCGTGACGGGTGTCTTGCAACACCACGCCGCCGTGTTCTGGCTGCCGGAGCACATGTTTCAGCAACAGTCGTCGAATTCCCGAGGGCTCGCTGTCACCTCTCAGTTTCTCCCCCCGAGTCTCCGCGCTGGTGAGCGACTACATCCTCAAGAAGATCGTGCAGCAGTACGACCTCTCCGTCGTGCGGCTGGTCGACGCGAAGTTGACGGAGCCGAAGCAAAGCAACGCTGCAAGGGAGAAGTTCACGCGCACGATCAACACTTCGTTCGCTACGATATGGAGTGAGAGTGCACCTGCGAGTTTCACGTTTTGACCAAGCTACCGTACCAGCACCTCATGCTTGTTTCGCGAGCGGGACACGGCTTCACTCAGCTTCCACGACTCTGGTTGACAGCATGCTGATCGTTGGGTTCACGCCGCGGCTCTGTCGCCTGTGGTGATATCATCAGTTGCCGCCATCCGTCGCGCCATCAATGCCGTGCAGATGAGCCGAGCTGGTGGCACTGACGCCGCCGTTGGCGTCGGTGTGGGTAAAGCAACTCAAGGTCGCAACGAAGCAACGGATGACAGCGGCAAAGAAACGTATTCGACTCCCATGGAGTTGACTGCTGTCGACTTCGCGAGAGAAGACAGCGACGTTGTACAGGCTACTCCGGCTAGCGACGAGACCCAGCCAGCCGAGCCGAGCGCGCAAGGTCGGCGATGTGTGCCATTTGTGCGGCTGCAGCTGCGCGAGCGCGCAGATGTAATGATGCTGTCGTCCGCAGAGACGTATTGGTATGAAGAGCACATGCTGTAGCCACTCATGCAGAGGCTGGCAAACCTCTCGACAGCGCGCTTCCGGGATGAGCTTCACAAGTGGGAGAGCGTCGTTGCTGGCGACGCCATGGAAGTGACTGAAGCCGCGACTCGTGACAACAACACAGACAAAGGAGAAGGTGATTTTGGTCCCGAGCTGGACACGGGCATGCTGGATGGTGATGTGAACACATAATCAGCTGCCGATCATAACTTACGCACCACCGCTGTCGAGTTCATCGCGGTTGTCCTGGTTCAAGTAACGTTCAAGCCGTTCCCGCGGTACCTCTCGTACGTCTCTGAATCTCAGGGGCCACTTCTGAGTCTCGACATCTCCGAATGGTCGCAGCAAATCATTGGTGCGAGCGAGAAAGCTAAAGAACTGCATTCCGAGCAGCATGACGCGGTCGAGAGCCGCGGTTCCGTCATGGCTACCGCACGTTCGGTCCACCGTACGCTTGTCGGCGACTAAGTGCCCGATGCCGATGCTGATCGCCCACATCCAGCCCCTAAAATCGCCCACACTGTGCCCAACGGTGGGGACGACGGGCTGAGGACGGATGCCGAGATCAGGAACGTTGATCTGATGAATTTACCGCCACCCACCCCATCCAAAGCGACGCGGAAGCGACTGACGCAGGCAAAAACGACGAAGTTCAACCGGCTGACGGTAGCCTAGATGCCAAGGAACGTGCCTGTTAGCATCACAGATGTGTCGCTTGGGCTATTCAGACAGCAGACATCAAGTAAGTGAAGGCGGTTGTGGACGCCTACCCTCTCACGTTCACGGAGAGCTTCCTACGTAGCGAGACAGTGTGCTCAAAGCGCACGGATCAGTGTGGCCGACTACGAGCACAACTACGTCATACTGAGAGCACTGGTGACGAAGCTTTAGTCAGCGGTTGCTGAAGACACCAAGAACCAGGAGCGAGCAGAGCGCTTGTTGAAACGACGCGCGGGGGTGTGTGGTAAGGAGAGCGACGCAGGCGATGATTCGCAGATTCAGCACGATGTGAGTGCGGAAATCGACGGTGCATTGGCCGACGTACTGCTCTGACAGTCTCCCGACTTGTCGTGGTTCTCTTGGTAAGTGACTGCTTTCGCGTTGCTTTCCCAGAGTGCCGTTGCGTTTGGGATGTTACTTTACTGTTGCAATACTGAAGCTGCACTCGTGCGAGCTTGTTCGGTAGTTCGTTCGTTCAGGGCTTGACCAACTTTACAATGTGAAGTGAGACTGCTACCAGTGGGAGAGCGACTGCGAGTGACTTCGGGCATGGATCTCTCCGTCGGCCAAGCTTGGGTGTCACCTCTCAGCGGAGCCGTTCGCTGCGAAGACGTCGAGCGAGTTTGCGTAGACGGCTACGCTGCGGAAGAAGAACGAGGCGATGGCAGCAGAGGCGATAGCCAAGTACAACGCCTCGACACTTCAGACGCGGTCCAAGCTTTTCTCCAGATCGGCGCCATTTTCCTATCGCGAGATTGTCGGGAATGTTGTCGGCGACGCTATGCCGAACTACGTCGCGGTAAACGCGGGCTGTCGCTTCATCTGCGACGGCGCCAAGGTCATAGTGATGCTCAGCTCTCACACCTTAACAGGGAGTGAGCCACCAAGCCAGCACAGCCGGCGTATTCAGGCGCCAAGAGAAACACCGGGGGCGAGGTTGGTGTTGTCACTGTCGCAGACATCGCATCCATCTCGAACACCGAGTTCGTGGTGATGCAGGTTCACCTGCTCGGGGCGCACTGGGGGGTACTGGTCATCCAACTCAACTACCCTTCGTTGGTGACGTGCAGCTGATAAGAATCATTGTGCTAGACCATGTACAAGATCGAAATGGAGGAAATTTGGTCGAACAAGATAGTTCCGTACCACTGGCGTTGGCACGACATCTACGGCTTGAAGGCTTTGTTCCCCAAAGTCTCAAAGAACTGGATCACGCGACCCGTTCAAACGGACGTGGGGTCGTGCGGGCTCCACACGATCGCGTTCGTGTACTCGTGGCTGGCGGACTTCAATAATACGGTTGCAAGCGCTGTGGATGCTACTCTGCGCAACAGGGGAGAAGCCACCAGAGACGGACGCACGAGTGCTAGAAACTCACATCAAGCTGCACCACGATTTGTTTTTAACACACGCACACGCGCGCTAAGTTGTACATACTCATTGGCATATACTCACTACATCGACGCCTCATTCGCACAGTTCACTACTGTGAGAAATAAGATTGTGTAGGTGCTAGAACTGCTGCGCATACCACCGTCGATGGTGCAAACTCGAGTGCCGACTCGCTCTCTTGGCGCAGGTGCTGCGGTTTTTCTTTATTGGCGTACACATGTTCGCGCAATGACTCGGTCACGCTCTCAAACCGTTCCTCCATGGCTTCGAGTGACTAGATCTGCGATTGGGTGAGTGCCGCACCGAGTTGCTTGCGGGCTTCTTGGGTAGATGTGCCACTGCTTGACTCGTGGCATCTGCACGTACAAGAAGAGATGGCGCACGGACGTGGGGCTTCGCGACGGCTCATTTTGCGGGGGCTCTTGAAAATCGGAGAGTGATCCTGCAATATTCATGTGAAGCCAAGTCCCTAACATCTCGGTTTGAACTTTAAAATGGGATTTGAAGGAACCCATTCGTTTAAACGAGGATCTTACGGAACACTGAATCCTAAGTGGTTCCGTTTTCCACTTGTAAACTTTGAGGTGGGATGACCTCACCTAGAATACTGCAATTATATTACTCTATTTTAAAGCCGCACGAATACCACATTTTTATTTCGCAAAAATAACCCTCTCCCAGATTGAGAAAATAGATTGCAAGTAGACGTTAACATTTGTTTAGACTTCACATCGCTTGTGATGACGTGATAAATTAGTTTCGTGTTGCTTTAAACTCGTTAACGTTTCTTTTATTTGTTATCACATTGTTGATATCGTTGCAGTAACGCAAGCCAGCCAGAAATCCACAAACCTTTTCCACTAGCTCTCATTCTAACTTGAATTTTGTATGCCAGAGGTGTGCGATAATTTTATCGCACGTGTGAATGCAAACCTCTGCTGTCGCGCCGCCGCTGTTGCGTGTCTGAGATCCAGCTTGATTGCGATCGACTTGACTTGGAACGTGGAGCAACATATCTAAACGGCTTGATCAGAGTCTCAAATTTGACAAAATTACGCGACAAAACGTGAGTGTGCGATATATTGTGTCGCAGAGTGTAATACCCATTTACCTATTAATTACCGTTAATTTCTATTTTAATCATCAATCCCTGTAAGAAGGGCCCCATTTTGGCGATTTTTATGCTGTCTTCTAGAACGTCACTAGTCTGTGATTTCATCAAAGCAAAAAATATTCAATCGAAATAACATGTCAAATTGAGACTTCACACACGAGTCTGTCTTGATCAAAACATTACATTTCCAGCGGCTCCCTAAATTTTTTGCTATTATTCTGATAATGATCTAAATGGTTTGCTGAATTTATGAAAATAGTCATGCTGCCGACATAGTCTTAAATAAAATATCAGAAAATATTTTCTTGCCTAAAATTGGTTATTTGAACGATGGTCACCTCACAGATAAAGAAGAAAATTCCCGGTGTGATAAACGATTGGATTTGCCGTCCAAGTAACCCCATCTTAAAGGACGTAAGGGAACACAACGTGAGGTACTGGCCAAGAGTGGAGGAGTCTGTTTCGTGATCCCCCCCACTCCCAATGGACATCGCGCTCCACCAGTTTGGTGACCCACATCATCACTATGACCTCGTCAAAGTGTCATCTTGAGAGGATGTTGGACACTTTGCGGTTCACATGGGAGTTTGCGAATCGAAATCCTATGGTGGATCCTACTTTGAAACATGGACAAATCATGCAATTTTGTCGTTTACGCTGTCGTCAATCGTGAAGTAGTTTTAAAAAGCGAAGCTTCCGCGCCCTTTCGATATCTTACTTCATATCTTTCAACGATTTTGATGGGTGGGAGCAAAGTCCGGTAAAAATCCTGCTGCAATACTGTGGAAGTCTTACTTTTATGTAGTCCACACATTTATCCAATCCTGAACCGAAGCACTGTCCAGTTTTTTCCTTCAAAATCCACCGAGCAGAAATACACGCCGGATAAAACGTGGGCAATATGTAAGTTGGATATTATAGTACATGGGTAGTAGGAGTCGAAATTTGCTCTCAGAGTGTCAATAGCTAGTCACTGAACTGGGCTGGGCGACTCGGCTCGCACTGCGGTGTGTGCGTGTTGGTGGTCGGTGGCGTGACACTGCGGCTCGTCACGTCGGTAGCGTGACGCCCACCCCACGCGGGTCGGTGCTCCAGGAACTACTGTTCCTTTGAATGTGGTATGTTCAGTTACGGTTCCGAACTGTAATACCCATGCTCCGGTCTCCCTCTCCACAATGGAGTTTGGGCCAGAATGTGCAAGCTTTGCTCGCCAAACAATACACTACTTCTCGCTGTCGCGGGCAGTTGACTCACCGAGTACATTGCAATCGGCTGCCAACCTCTCCTCGATCCAGCTCCCGATATCATTGCTGAGAAAGGTATGGATCTCGCTTGCCGCTAATCGCGCGCTTGGCAACACGTACTATGCCGACGTCCTCCCGTCCATCGCTAAGTTAGCTGCTCTGTTCTCCATCTTGCTCTGTGCCCAGTAGTGGTGACTCCATCTGGTAATGAGCATTGTGTCTGCGATCCGACGCGTTTGCCGGAACAAAATGGCCAGTCCGGCGGCCTTCGACGTCACATGCCGCCGCTGTTATTGAACGATCATCATGCTGTCGCCGATCACTTCGAGCGGCTCGAGCCCATTTGTCTTGGGGTATAGAAGTCTGTGCAGTAGCCCGTAGTTTTCTGCTCGGTTGTACCTTGTACGTGGGTCCGAATACGCCATACTCGCAATCCACACGATCTCCGCCTCCCAGGTGCTCGCATCCACCCAGACCAACGCGGAGCCGGATCCCCCATGGCCCGGGTTGCTCCTGGATCCCCCTTCGACGAAGAGTAGATACGCTGTGGCCCGCGCCGATGTGCGGCATATCGTTTCGTCTGCTGGGTGCTCGAGTAGACAATCGGCAATGTGACGCGCGATCTGTGCGCGTTCGTGCCTTCACTGCTCCTTGCCCGTCAGCTCGATCTGCCTGGCCACTGTCCGCAAACCTGCCGTGATCCGGATGGCGCCGCTGCACTCCAGCTGCCTCTCTGTCGCTTTCTCCTCGGTCGGTGCTGCCAAGGAATGTCTCCAGATACAGCCAACGGCGCTCGCACACGCGTGCGCCAATGTCGCCTGCGCCACGTCGTAAATCTCGTCGAGTACGTTGTTGTCTCTGTCCAACGACGGTCACCCTGTCACTACACTACTCCACAACTTGCTTGGTGTAGTTGGTTTGGTCAGGCTGGAGAAGTCCGCTGCCTGCATCTGACCTCCACTCATCCCGAGCCTTTCCCAGCCGCCCTGTAAGCGTTCTCATAGCCGCTTTGCGTGGGAGCACCCCCAGAAGTTGTAGTTCCGCAACGCCACGTCCCCGTGTCGGCAGGACTCGTGTGAATACAGCAAGCCTCCGTCGCGTGTGTTGCACGCGGATACTTTGTTCGCCTTGATCCACATCAAGAGCTGTCTCTCGTGTTCTGTGATCCCGTTTACTCGCATCGACTGCTTTCACTTCCAGGCAGCTAAGCCGCTGCTGACCGTCTCGCCCGCACCAGTGGCGCCTGCCTGTGCCGTCCGTGCATCGCGTCTGTTCCCTGATAGACCGTCTTCTCACCCCGAGCTGCAATTCGTACTGTCGTCTCGTGTGCCGCGTTCATCGCGCTCCTGGCCAAATCAGTACCAGCCTGCAGATGCGCGGGTGAGCCATAAATACCACCGGTTCCGCTGCCCGGATAAGCCTCGTGGCGTTATCGTCCAGGTCCAATGCCCGCTTGAAGGACACCGTACTAGTGATCATTGTCGCGTCCGTGTATGTTAGCAACGTCGTCCCGGTGAATCTCCAGTCATGATGCTGCAGCGGGGTCATGAGTTCGTTGTCTTGCACCGGTCGGTAGACAATGTTGGAGAAGTTGTAGACAAGCGCCACACACAGTCGGCGCCACGCCCACTTCTTGGCTGCCGTGATGTTGCATTCATCGCTGATCCGGAAGAGGAGAACGCCGGTCTCTTTCCACTCCCTCTGAAGTGCTTCTCTGAGGGTGAGAGCCCCTTTCGGTACCGGCAACGTGGAGACTCGTAAGAGCTGGCCCGTCCGGTCCAACAGCCACTTGTCGTGCTGCATCGAGCAGTGCCGCAGCCACCACTCGCAGAAAGTGACTCGCCATTTCCACTCCATCTGCCGCCACTGGAGGGCCCCGGTCAGCAGTTGCTTGACGTCGGCAAACAGCGTGTCGTCCACTCACCTCGCTGACGCAACACAGCTTCTGCATACCTGGAAACGATGTCGCGTTTAGTGTGCGATGGTGCCTTTCACGGTGCGGATCTCAGCCCGTCTGCTCCGGCCTGCCACATCGTCCCAGTCCATTCACGGGGATGGCGTGGTGTCGGTGTTAGGTAGTACTGGCGCGCGGACACCACACCCATCAGTGTATCTCCGAGCCCGCGCTCCAGTTTGGTGCTGTCGCTCGCCCAGCGCCCAACCGCCAAAGCAGCTATTGTCTCGAGTCCCAGGCGAAGATTCGTTATGCCAATCCCTCCCTCCGCCGCGGGGAGTTCTGTCTGTTCTGCACCCATCCAAGCCTCTCGCCGCCGTTCGTTGTAGGAGCCCCACACGAACTCTCGTACGAAGTGCTGTATAGCGTCGACCCTCGCAGCTGACGGCCACGAGTGGCGTGCCACGTACAGCACCTTGAGTACCGCGATGGCTCTGGCTATCTCCGCGCGTTGCATGGCAGTATGTGTCTTCGCGATCGCTAATCGTAGTCGACACTTGAAGCCTTGCAACATCGCTCCCCAGTTGGCCGCCTCCGCGTCCGTATCGCTGACTTATATCCCATGTACCGGCAGGTGGTGCCTTCTTGTAGGAGTGGTGGAGCCACGACCAGCTGTCTCCCTTAACCTCTGACCGCTTCTCTGAGAGGCACCACGACGGATTTCCGGACGTTTGTCCAGAGGCCCGACGCCGCACCAAAGAGAGAAAGCTCTTCCATCGTGTCCGCTGTCATGTGGGCGTTCTGCATGTACAGCCGGTGTCGTCCGCGTAGCCGGCTATGCGAGCTGCCTCCCTGCCTGAGGCGGTGGGGATGCTGAACCCGCAGATGTCCGAACGCACCTTCATCCGTTGGTATAGGGAATCCATCGCGAGAATACACAAGAGAGGTGCCAGTGGACACCCTTGACGGATGCCGCACGTCGCCAGGATCGGAGCCGAGAGGTAGCCGTTGACGAGGAAACTTCCCGTTGTTTTCGAGTGTGTCGCCGCTACCATCGCCACGAACGGCCCAGGGAATCCGCGTCGTCGGAGCACTTTGACCAGGAACTCCTGGTTGAGAGAGTCGTAGGCCTTGGCTATGTCGAGCAGCACACATACTGCTGTGGAAGATGTTTCCCCTCGCCGAGCCACCTACTTCGCCACATTGAACATGTCGATGGTGGTGTGGATGCTGAGGCCTGGGACGAAGCAGGCCAGGTTCCTGTGGATGATCTCGGGTATGCGAGTCCGCAGACGTAGCGCGAACACCCGCGTTTATATCTTGTAGTCCGTGTTTACGAGCGCGATTGGACGGCAGCCCAACGGCGCCGAGGTTGACGCAGTCTTCTTCAGGCAATGAATGTTGGCCTGTAGGCACGACTTGGGCACCGTACGCCCCCCCCCCTCTCCCCCGGAGCCAGACGTGGAAGAGTGTGGTGAGAGGCGGCGTCAAGGCGTTCGAGTAATCATGATACCTGTCGTTCGGCAGACCGTCCGGTCCATGAACTTTTCCGCGCTTGCAGCGATTGATCGCTTTGAGCATCTTTGCATATGTGATTGGTGCCGCCAGCTCTGTCAGGTATCGACGTTCGCCCACTGGTCCTGCCTTGCAGTATCTCGCATCACTTTCGTGTCTGCATGCCGTTGCTGCATGACCGGCACCCAGCCCGCTGCCTTTGCGTTCGCAAGCGTCCTCGATGCCCTCCGATCGTGCCCGGGCCCAACGCCACTACAGTGTTGACGGTGAACTTTGTGGCGATGCGTCGGTAGAACTCCTTTCTCAGAGCTGCTGGTGGCAGCGAGCGGCGCAGCTGCAATCTCCGCGTCTTGCTGCGTGCCCACTCCAGCTTGATCTCGGACAGTCACAGTTGAATTGCGTGTGAGCCGGCTCTGTCTCCGCGCGCCCCGGCTAATTCGTGTTGCGCACCGAGCCGTTTAAGCTTATGTCTGTACGAGTTCTGGACTTTGGCTTTGCGCTCCGCTGTTGTCATTGTGCACGTCCCCTTCACCTGAGCTTTGTGCTCGTCCCGCCATTCCGCGCATGCCTTAGTGGCCTTTTCGCCTGCCTAATCCATCACTTCGTGTAGCTGCTGCGTGGTCGTCTCGAAAAGCGCCGTCATGCGTTGCGAAATGGCTGCCGACGCAAAGGGTGGCGGCGGGTAACATCGTTGAACTCGCCGCATACGGACCTTGTGGTGCGGAGCCACTACCCGAAGCGCCACCCCGCTGTTGTCTGTCAGTGGCCCCGGCACTTCCACATGTACATGCCACACCCAAACCTCGGCTGTTGGAGACACTAGTCATCGGTCGAGTCGACTGCTCTCCATGCTTCCGTCGCTCGCCATATAGCGGTACGTGTGATGCCTGGTCGGCAGATCTGGTGATCGTTCTCCCTCCCATTCGTCGATCATCTCCTGGAGCACGTTCAGCCATTCGTGCGCCATCATCAGCAGGCTCAATGCGTCCGAGCCGTGTGTGTTCCGAGTAAGTGCACACGACCGATCAAAGTCCTGGTGGAGAGTACAATTGAAGTCTCCCCCGATGAATGTGGGACCATCAAAGCCGAGGCCAAGCTCCTTGAGCCGAGTGGAGAGTGCTTCGCGGTCGTGTCGCCTTGCTGGGGCGTATACATTGATCAGATGCACCTCAATTCTGTGAATGCGAAATGTAGCCGCCATCCAGTGCGTGGTCCACAGCTCCGGTCGGTAGGCCGCCATCTCTTCCACGCCAACGAATGGGCTGAGTAGGATTGCGATGCCCCCGCTCCGTTCGACGCTCGTGCTCCAGAGAGACCAGATCGCGGGACTCGCATTTGGGACGTAGCCCCAACTCCTCGCACGTGCTTCCCACAAGCAGCGGGCCTCGTCCGCCTCGCCGTGGGTTTCCTGCAAGAAAACAAAGTCGTGTTGTCTCCACTCCCCGCGTTGTCGCAGGTAGCCGAACCACTGGGCTCCCTCGGCGTGACCAGAAGCGAGGCCCCGTACGTTCTGCGTGTACAGACCGAACGAGGTCTTAGTCCGGCTGCTGCTTCTGGTTGCCAGCTTGGTACGAGCTCGATGGTTCTTCTTTGTGCCGTGCCTGAACCGAGCGAAGGCGCGTTTGACTGCGTCCTCCATTTCATGTCTTGTCACTTCCGGGAAGAAACGACGTATGCTCGCCGGTGTCTTCTGTGCTTCGTCCGTTCTCACCTCTCGTGCTGTGTTCGTGCCGAGATCGTGTCGAATGTCATTGCCTTCATCCGGAATCCCGGTGACCCCGGCTGATGAAGGTACCACCCGGGGCTTGGACACCGTAGCGATACCCTCAACTACGCGGCGAGGGCGACGCGCCAGAAGCATTTTCTGTCCTCGCCTGTACGTACGCCTCTCGCTTGGTCTTCTCGGCTGCCGCTGGTGTGACCAGGTACCGCAGCCGTGCCCAATTGTCGAGCTCGAGTTCGCGCAGACCATCCCGCGCCCGCGCATGAGACGCTGTATCGTCAAGCCACTGTAGCAGTCTCCTCGTGAGCTCCACGTCGAGCTTGCAGTTCCACACATCCGGCACTACTCCGGTGCAGGCAACCGCTAGTCCGACGAGGTACCCGAGGTTCCGTTCGGTGATGTCGAGTATGCACCGTGTGAACATGTGCACTATGGCAGCATGGGCGCCCGCTCACTTCCACGTGTCACTCGCGTGCGTCAGTCGCCACGAATCTCGAGGTTCGTGGCCGCCATCAGCGCTGCGATCCATTCTGTCAGCATCGTCGCCCCTGGCCCATCTGGTGTCGCTCGTAGCTGGTCATCGATCATTGACATTCGCGCCTAACAGACCAACTCCATCCCGATCCGCGTAACGTCCTTGCGTGATACGTAGGCTATGGCGACCTCGGGGTACGGTAGGCGCCTCACCAAAGGCAGCGATATGTACAGCTCGTTGCTGACGATCATTAGTGCCTCCGTGGACGAACGCGGATCCCGTTGGGCCGTCCTCGCCTTGGTGTGTCGGCTGTTGTTGTACCACTCGCGAACAGTCGCTGAGTTAGCAGCGGTGGCCGCCTCAAATGCTTGCTTGGCCGCCCTGAAGCGTTTGTCACGGTCCAAGTTGTCTCAGAAACCCAGCAAGCGCGAGAGAGGTGATGTGCGCAACGGTGTTTCAGACGTCCAGTGGCGTTGCCTGCCTCGAAAAAAGCAGCCTCGACTGTCGTCCTCGCCGTCAGGTCCGCGCTTTCGCAGCCACAGTAACTTCAATGTCGAAGTCTGAGTCCTACGAGAGCCTGGTTAGTGCGTGGCCCGCCTTCTCCTCTTCCGTGCTCGCCTGGGATCGGTATGCGCCTGTTGCCACTCCACACTGGTTCGTCGCGCTCTTAAGTTCAGCGCCGACGGAGTAGTCGCTTTCGCCGTCGAAAGAGTCTTCCGACCCGAGTGTCTCCTTCAGGTATTCGGGATCGGAATCGACCGGGTGGGTGATCGACGCAGGGACTTGAGTCATCAGCTGCCGCGGAGTAATGGGTAGGCCGAGGTCGCAAGACGCCGTAAGCATTTGGTCCCCCATCGTCTCGTTCATCACGTCCAACCCCGACCACAGCTTGTAGAGCTCGCGTTGGAACCGAATGGGTGCGAAATGCCCAGCTTCCTCTCCGTGGTAAAGAAACAGCACCAGTGGTATTACCTTGAAGTTGAGCAGTGTCCGGATATAGCGGTGGGCTGTGACGTTGTCGAGAGGCCAAATGCTGACTCTCTCGCCACGGTCGGTCTCCACTCGACTCACGTAATCGGGTAGGTATAGTTCCACATGTGCCTCGGATGAGGGCGCCACGTACATCACGAAGATGGACTCGCGTAGGTACCAGGCCGCCGCCATGATTTCCTTGGATCCTGCCCAGTACAGCAGTAGCGCCGACAGAGTGACGCTACTACCTGCAGAGGACGCCAATATGGTTTTGGTTGTGCGGAGTTGCGCCGTCAATCCGCTGATGCCATTACCGGGTAAATAGCAGCTGAGCAGAGGTCCGACGTGAATAATGCGTCCCAAGACCCACTGGTCGACCACCGCTGCGAGTGTGTCGATGGCGTTGCGCCAATAGAAAGCAATCTCCCTCGCGTACTGCTTGCTCGTGTGAATCCTCTTGTCCGGAAGGTTGCGACTCTTCACGGCGTAGAGCGCGTAGTAAAAGCATGACCTGTTGCCGAGACGACGATGGTATGCCCTTCCAAGCATTCCAACCACTAAACCCCACAGGCAGCCGAGCATAGAGGCGGAAACCGAGATGCTGGCGATGGTAGTCCAGGAGCAAGTCCCTTTCTCCCTCGACGGGCGTCTCAGTGAGGAACGCAGGTGGAGCCGCAGGATGAATATTACCGGAGGCCCACGCGAATCGCGTCGCCATCTCGATCTCCGTCATGGAACGTTGATGGCCGTCCAGCCGGAGGTGGTTGGTCGCTCGCGCACATTCGTACATTTGCGCTTGTTCCGCACTGATCACCTCCGGGACTTCCGTCTACGGCTGCGAGTTGCCCTCGTTTGCGGCCTTCGCGTCCGAGGTGGAGACGCCAGCTAAGGTCGCGCGTGGCTGGGACGCCTTGGAAGACGTCCACACTCCGCTCGCTTACCCTTGGCTCCTGGGAGCGTCCACCGGGCTGGTGCTTGCATCAGTTCGATGACCGGTCCGCCGCAAGCAAAGACAGGCGCTCGCTGGTTGCGCGTGGGCGAGACCGTGTTCGCGTTCACCCATCGCGCATAGTTGTTATCGACTCTCAGCTCGAACCGTTGCTCCGTGCGAGCCGCTCCTAGGAACGCCATTAGTCGTTCTGGTGTCGGGATCGCGGATGCCGCTGCGTCTGGCGGCACCAAAGTAGGTGAAGTTGGCGGCGTTACTATCCGCCAAAGTAGGAGGCGGAGTGAGGCAGGAGAGAGCGGGCATTATCACGCCCGTTCCGTACGCCTCCGCTCACGCCCCGACCCCTGCACTGCCGGGCCCGCTCGGCATCGTCATTTCTCCGCGTTGGTCGCGAGGGCTTTGGCGGTGGCGCTCTCGTGCACGCCGCTGCCGGGATCGTCGCCGCCCTGGCGCGGCATCGTTTGAAGGGGTTCCGGGGTCCGGGTCTCATAAGGGGCGCCTCTTGGGTCTTGATCCGAAGAGTTACCTTTGCGGTCAGCCGCAAATTGGAAAGTGGTCCTAGTACTACTGCTGCTGCTAGCACTCAGAGCTGTCGTAGCTGCTCTGTTACTGTGGCGTCGGTGGTGTTTGGCTGTCGCACACTTTTGAGTCGACGTGGAGCCATAGGCCCCCCACTCCACGTAACTGGCTTGTACTGGTCCACGACAGCTGATAACTTAAAGCACCTGCTTTGTGCTTTCGTGGATCGGGAGCTTCAGGTAGATCTTTGAAAGGTTTCCGTTGCCTGTCAGAGCCTTGACACCACACAACTTCTTGCAGTGGCTTCCTTCCGGAAGTCGGACGTGGACGAAGGCAGCGCGTTCACAAAGCCTTCTCACCACTCTGCACGCAGTGAATCCGGTGGCGCAACGAATGCAGATCGTCGACTGTGCCAGGCCGCGCTTAAGCAATTTCCTCGTGACAACCTCAGCATAATCTCGCATTTGATTCCCCTTTTTGAAAATTAAAACTTGCCCCAAACTTCCTCCTTTGAAAATGCTTCTCCTCTTTCGAAAATCAAAACTGAATCACTTTCACTTTTACAAAAAGCCCCTTTTGGACACTGAGTTTTGGAAACTGTAAACTGAACCAAGTCCTGTACAGTACCCGAGCATTACAGTACTGTACCTACTATTTGCCACACTTCCAGAGTGATGCGATTGGACAAACGTATCTATACAAACATCAAGTTTGGGGGATGTGAGATGACGTTCATCGCCTCCACACTTTTGATTTGACGGGCCTCACCAACGGATCAAGAGCGCGCACACGCAGCGAGGAGGACATCACCGTGAAGAGGTGCGTGCAACGGAGTGGTTGTTCTGTGCCGTATGCGCAGAGCAAAGAGGGCGTCTGAAAGCGGCTGCCCTGCGGAAGAGGCACTGCAGATGGGGGGGCTGCAGTGTGTGTGCCGTTCGTGGTTCTTACAACTGCTCACACGGTCTCGACTCACTTTTTGGCGGACTCTGCGTTGGTGATGGAACTCTGCTTGCGATCAGAACGAGCGAAGCCATGCAGGATCCGCGCGAGAGCGAGGAGGCGGCTCTCCCTCTCAGACCAGCTGTGGGCGTCGATGGCGAGTACATCGGTGGGAGCGCGGAAGCGCGTGTGCCGAGAGTGATCAGCGACGACGTGTTCCGGGTCCTGACCCTGCGGGCGGAAGAGCAAGGCGAAGTGGAAGTCGTCAAGCCCGTGCTGGAAGAGCTCGAAGTGATGCGGCTCAGCTGCGCGCTCGGCGCGCTTTCGTCCGTCAGCCCAGACGACTTTAAGCTCCAGATGCTCGAAGCGCACGAGCTCGACGTCGAGTTCGCTTGCTTCCTCCGCCAGGACGTGTTTCGCGTCAAACCGGAGCAACTTGATGGAAGCAAAAGCGAGAGCGGCGGAGAGGGTGACAGCATCGCCATGGACGAGCAGGTGGGTGTGCTGAGTCTGTTCGGGAGGCAGAGGGAGGTCAAGGCGGAGCTCGCGCGCTTGGATTGCTGGTCACCTGAGTGCGACGCCCGCCTGCATCCCCTCGACCAAGGCATCTACTGCGTGAAGACGGCGAACGAGACGCCAGCGGTCACGAGGCGAGCTCCAGACACGCTTGTGGTGTTCGCGTGGCTGAAGGACTCGCTCTTCGAGCCGCAGCAGCTTCGTGGCATAGCGACCTACGTCCTGCGCTTCCTGACGTGCCTGAGCTCGAGTGTCGTCTGCTGCCTCTCGCAAGCCGACGTCGCAAAGATCCAGGACATCGTGACGAACACGGCGGCGGGAGAAACGGACGAGTGGAACTCGTACTCCGTGGCTCTCTGCGTGGAGAAGCAGCAGGACGAAGACGACGCGGTGCGCTGTGGGTTGGTATCGAGCAAAAGTATCGACACTCCGCCATACGCGCAACTGGTCAAGGGCAGCTACGCAGCAGTGGCGGCACTCGCGCCCGACCCGACAATGACGCAGACGATGAAGAAGGACCGGAGGTTCTGTGACGAAGGTGCATTCGCGCGCTGGGCTGTTGATCAAGCGAGCAAGTTCAGAGTCGACCTGAGCCTCGGCGACGGCTACATCGAGAACAAGTGCCGCTTTGCACTTCTTGAGGCCGCCGGCGTCATTCCGGAGAAGGAGATCAACGCCGTCGAAGACAATCACGAGCAGCTCAGGATGGGGGTCGAGGAACGAAGTCAAGAGGCGGCAAGGAGGTATGTCGAGAAGGAGTACGTTGGCTGGCTGACCCGAGCTTCGCAGGATGTCTTCTCTGTCGACGAACTCCTCAACTGGGAGCACAGCAGCCTTTGTTTCCCGTTTGGCACTTCTCTGTCGAAGCTGAAGAACGACCAGCAGGCGTGGCAACGAGTCGACCAACCCACTACGGTGATTCTCCAACTGCCGTCTCGCTTGGCGGACAACATGGCAAGTCTCTACTACGAAATCTTCCGAATGGGAAGAGACGAAGCGCTCAATCACCTTCTGGCGACGATCGTGGGAGCAGATGCAGAACGCTTCAAGCGCGAGCTGAGCAGCATCCGGTCGACGCAGGCCGACGCGTTCACTGCAAAGCGAAGGTATAGGGACAACCGTGCGATACAAGCGTTTCGTAGCAGAATGGCGCAGCCGCTAGAAGACATGCGAGCGCAATGGCTGGAAGCTGTCAAGAGCTTCGCGCAGGTTCATCATGACGGGGAGCAAAAGCGCTGGGCAGATGCAGAGCTCGTGACCATCGCAGCCTCTCTTGAGAAAGAGCGCGCGGAAACCTTCCGCAGAGCACTCGTCGGACTCGTCGACAGGTGGCGCAGCATCCCGGAGCGACAGCTGAGTATGAGTGTTCAAGTGTACCAAGGCTTGAAGGGCCAAGTGGACTGCACTATCGAGCAGCAGGTCTTCGCGCCGTCATCGCACAAGCTGCATTTTTGCAAGCTTCTTGTCGACGAAGTCGCTGGTACGGAAGTGCAGCAGCTGGGGCGGGTTCCTGTTCGGCAGGAAGACACAGTCGTGGCGGTGTTCTCGATCCAGGTGCGCGCCATCTTGATTGTGGCGACGAGTCCGACCGGCACCAGGGTGGAGAAAGTCTACTTTCCACCGCCGAGCGGTGTCAAACGAGACGCGGTGCGCACTCCGATCCGAAGCTTCGGGAGACAGACGCAGCTCTGCGACTTTCGTGTCTCCGAGAGACTGATCGTCTTCGCGTCTCCCGAAGGCGCAGTGGTCGTCTACAAGTTCGACGAGGCGTTCACGGCGATGGAGGCGACGCGCTCCTTCTCGTTCGCGACACTGTCGACGCTCTCGTCTCCGCTGGTGGAGTTGCTGCTCCTGGAAGACTCGATTGTCTTCTTGGACCAGGCGGATACTGCTCAGGCCGTGAACCTGCGCACGCTGCAGACGTCTTACAAGACCGATGGGCTCAAGCGTTCGAACGAAGCGCAGTGGAGCACGAGCAGCGGCGCTGTTGCACTCGGCGACGGACTCGTTGTCGTGAAGCTGTCACTGCGAGAGAGTTCGAACCGCTCGTTCGTAGCCGAGATGACTGCTGTCTCGAGTGAAGACGGCCGCGTGATCCCAGTTACCTTCACATCGCATCCCCTGATGACCCTGTTGACGCCTCAGGGGGTCACAGTCCAAGCGAGTGGCGACAATCTCCTGGTTCTCGACCGGCTTGCCCAGCGGGTCCACGTCCTCCGCATGGACGTGACGGTGCGAAGCGACTCGTTTCGGATTCGAGAGTACGGCGATGACGACGTCGCGTTCAAGTCGCGCCAGATTGATGAAGACGACAGCGTGAAGCACGCGAGTCACTGGCTGTGGGCGTTCTTTCACCTGTTCGAGATGTTCCCTGTGCACGAGTACCCAGCGAGCGTGGCGGCAGCGTCTTCTGAGCAACGAGAGTCGCTCAGTCTGAAGATCGCGTGCTCGTCGGCTTCTGGACACGACGGCGACGACTGCCGTGGTGCCGTTCGGCAGTACGTTAAGTGCATCATGGAGCAGCTGCGCAGACTCAACAAGCCGCTCGAGGGCATGGATCTCGAGAGACGCCTGCCGCTGGTTGATGGCGACGGCCATCACGGCGAGCTCGAGTCAGTCGCTACTCGGAGCATCGTGTCGCTCCTGCAGACGCTCGTGACGTTCGTGCCGGTCCAGATCTGTCGTACGGAGGGGAATATGCTGGTGGGGCTGCGCGACGTCCAGGACCAGTCCAAGTACCAAGACGCGGTAGCCAAGTCGCAGCAGCTGCAATCCGCTGACATCGCGCGCTCGATCCGGTTCGGACTGCTGAGTCCACTGCTCGAGTCATGGCGTGGCCGGTGCGTCGTCGTGACGTCTATGGGCAAGCAGTCGACGGGCAAGAGCTACTTCCTC
>SMMQ01002551.1:11621-34296 GCA_008271595.1 [Pythium] brassicae (nom. inval.)
CGAGCGCATCTCGAACGCGAGCCTGCCCGGCGCCGTCAAGGCGGCGGACGCCCTCGGTGATGACAGCAAGCAGCAGTACACGGAAGCGAAGAGCCCTGTGGGCTTCGGCGCCGATATCGAGGGCGGCGCGCTGCGTCCCGGCGGCGCGCCAGACCTTTATTCCAAGGAAAACATCGGCGTCCTCGCGCAGTTTGCGGCCATCGGCGTCATCTATGGCACACTCCTGGGCGTTGTCTACCCGTTCCTCAATAACTACCTGCGCATGACCGGCACGGAGTCGAGTTCAGCGAGCGCACTGCTCGCGCTTCCGTGGACGTGGCGCGTCTTCGTCGGCATAATCTCGGACTGCTACCCGATCTTCGGCTACCGTCGTCGTCCGTACATCGTTTTCGGCTGGCTCGTTTGTTTCGCTGCGTGCTTCCTCATGGCGGTGATCCCGATCGGTGACCCAAAGTACTCGGACTCGAGCATCGCAGCCATCCCGGAGGCGAACCTGACGGACGAGCAGCTCGCGACGATCAACAACGACGCGCCGAGTGGCGGCGTCAAGTACATCTTAATGCTCGTGCTTGCAAACATCGGGTGCGTGATCTCGGTCACAGTGTCCAGCGGGATCTTGGTCGACCTCGCGCAGCGCGAGCCCGAGAACGTGCGCGGCACGATCCAGACGATGTCGTACTGCATCCAAGAGATATTCCAGTGCGTCTCGACGGTAATGGTGGGCTTCGGCATGAACAGCTACGACTACGGCGGAACGTTCACTTGGTCCATGGGCTTCAACGCTGTCATGGGTGTGTGCGCGTTCTTCGCGCTCGCGATCATCCCGATCTCGTGGTACTACATGCCGGAGGAGAAAGCGGAAGGGCAGTCTGCGCGCGCGTACATGTCGATGCTCTACGACCTCATCCAGCAGCGCGTGATATACCAGATCATCGCGTTCCGCTTCTTCCGCAACGTCTTCTCGTGGTTCTATGCCACTGCGACATACCCGATCCAGAGCCTGTGGGCTGGCGTCACGCCTGTGAACAACAGCCTTGGGACGCTCCTGGGGTACGCGGTCGCCGCAGGCTCGTTCTACTTGACGAAGGAATACGGACTCAAGTGGAGCTGGCGCTCGATGATCGTGATCACGCAGATCGCGATGATTATCATCGACGTCCTTCCGGCATTCTTCACGATCTGGGACGTCTACCGCTCGCAGTGGTTCTGGCTCAGCTCACCGATCGTCGGGTATCTGCCGTACTGCATCGGCTATGCCATCTCGACGTTCGTGATGATCGAGATCATCGACGTGGGCAACGAAGCCGGCGTCTTCGGGCTCGTCATGACCGTCTCGACTCTCGCGTCGCCGTTCTCGACCGTGCTCTCGAAGAACGTGTGCGCGTTCTTTGACATCGACTACGAGTTCCTGCAGCTCGACGACCACCACGTGCGCATGGAGGTGACGTACGTGTACATTGTCGGGTACATCTTCAAGCTCTTCTCGCTCGTGTTTGTGTTCCTGCTGCCGCGCCAGAAGGCGGAGACCCACGAGCTCAAGCGCACGGGCGGCAAGAGCAAGTTCATGGGGAACCTCACGATCTTCTATCTCGTCTTCACGTTCTGCTGGTCGCTCATGACGAACCTGATGACGTTCTCGAGCAAGACGGCGTGCCTCAAGATCGCGGGCGGCAGCGGCTGCTGATCGTCGTGCGAGTGCGTAGCTGCAGCAGGTGGTCGTAGTCAACCCCTCATCGCCACACGAGAATCGGAGCTGTAAACCACTGGTTTAACCAGTGGTTTGAGCTGTAAACCACGTCGCCTGAGGCCTGCGAGATGGCGAGAGCACCCGGGACAGGAGCTTGTTGGGTGGGAGTATGCTGCTCGCACGAGGGTGACGAATGCAACACGGGGACGATTGTAGTGATGTTCCTGTTGCTCATGCGAATAAATACGAAGTGATCCACACAAATGTGGGCTCGGGGACTCGTACACTTTCACAGCAGCTCCCGCACGCGGTTCAGCAGCGTCTTCCCGCCCGCAGCGCTGCTGTCGAGGTGCCAGCTCCCGCTGCGCCGCTTCGCATCCGGTCGCGCTGGACGCGCCAAGCTGCGCGCGCCGCTGCCCTTGCTGTTGTCCGCGGCCGCCCACTTGTGGACGCGGTAAGACGGCGCCGCGAGCGACGCCTCCCACAGGTGGTACAGGCTCATGATGACCACGAACGACAGCACGTTGAGGAACACGCCGAACGCCAGCTCCGACGTCGACATGCGCATCCAGAGCGAAGCCAGCGACTGCCACGTAAAGTCTAGAGCCGACGACCACGGTGCCGGCGAGAAGCCCGGGTCCGCTACGCTCGCGGGGAGCGAGTGCAGCACGCGACCGGGGCGCCGGATGTGGCTCGACTGGGCCGACCCGCCGTCGTAGTCCGAGAAGATCGTGACGCCAAACACCGACGCGCAGAGGCTGAGGCTCGCGGCCGAGAACGTCGTCGCGCGCGACGTCTTCGCCTTCTTCTGGGGCACGAACGCCGGCTCCTGGCCGCTCTCCATCGCGCACAGCGCGTTGCCGTCGGCGAGCACGGGCCCGGCGGTCGCTACGAACGGCGGCGGCGGCAGCAGCGGCTGCTGCTGCTGGCCAGCAAGCAGCTCCGCCGAGCTCAGCGGCTTAGCCACGAGCGAGCGTAGGAACGCGTTCTGGTCGTGCAGCGACTTGTTCTCTGCGCGCAGCGCGGCGATCGTGTTCTCGAGCTCGTGCTGTTTCTTCGTCAGCTCGCCCACCTCGTCCGAGAGCTCCGACATCTGCGCTTTCCGCCGCAGCCGGCTCTTGTTCGCGCTCTCGCGGTTCTTCATCTGCCGGATCTCGCGCTTCGACTTCTTCGCGTCGCCCGCGGCGCCTTCCAGCGACGCGCTCAAGGAAGACGATGCCGCCGCGTTCAGCGGCGCTTCCGGCTGCAGCGGACGCTTCTGGTTCATGTTCAGCGCCAGCACCGACTGGCTCGGGAAGTACGCCACCGGCAGCGCGTACGGGAGCGAGCTCGTGGCCGCAAGCGCATTCAGCGCGCTCGGCGCCATCCGGAGCGCGCCGCTGGCGGTTGCGCTGCTACTATTAACGGCGGGCGTTGTCCGCGGCGCCAAGCGCACCGGAGAAGATGCGGGCGACGCGTTAAAGCTCGGCGCCGGCGACGACATCTCACTACCGCTCATGTCCTCCGACGTCGTCGGGCTCGCAGAGCCGTCGAAGCTCCCGGCCGCCGAGCGGTGCGAGAACGCGTCCGCGCTGCCGCCCGGCGCGGTGGCTGACGCAGTCGGCGTCACGGGCGGAAGCAGCGACAGCTGCGCGTGCTCAAGTGCGAACGCCGCGTGCTCGTCGAAGTCGAAGCCCATGAGCAGCGCGTCGACGTCCATCGAGTGGGCGTGCGCCGCCGCCACCGCCGCTGCGGAGCTCTCGTTCTTGAGCAGCAGCAGTTCGTCCATGAAATAGAGGTCGTCGTCGGCCGAGGCGCGCGCGAGCGGCGGGAACTCCATGGCGTGACGTGACGTTGCAAGCGCGGAGGTTGAGGCGAGCAGCGGCACGAAGAGCTCGCTCGCTGCTGGCTTTCGTTGGCAGAAGCAAATTGCTCAATGAGCGTGAAAAGCCAGGCGGAAACAAGAACCAAACGAAGTGCCTGGAAATTACAGTTTGGCTTGGCGATTGTATTGGAGGGTAACCATGCGCTGGCAACCGGTGGCTTGACTTGGCAGATTCTGATTGGCGGATGGCAAGTCGTGACTTTTGTCACTATACATTTTTTGATCGGGACAACACTCATAGAATCGCAAGCATTCTGGTACTCAGATCGGAGGGGATCAGATACAGTATTAATTCTGACTACCCACACATGGCTACATGCAGGTCACTGCGTGGTCGCACCACCTCCACCCGCCCTCGCTGCCGCTGCGCCAGTACTACCGCCCCCGCTGCCGCTCGCTGCTGGAAGCAGTCCATCGCTCGCCAGCTGACCGCAGTCTGCGACTACCACGGGCTGCAGCGGCAGCCCTGTCGATGAACCGACGGCTTCGCACTCTACGAGATGCGGCAGGTCGTCCGCGAGCACCTGACCAAACACAACGTGCTTGCCGTCGCACCAGCTCGCCTGAGGATTCCACACCAGTTCATGGACATCGAGAGCGCACTGTGAGGAACTTAAAGCTGCGCGCAAGTGGACCAACTGCTCTCACGCGCACCGGTCCAAAGCAGATGAAGAACTGCGATTTGTTGGAGTTGTTCTGGTGCGCCATCGACACAGCGCCGAGCTGGTGCTGCGCTAGCGCCAGCGCAGTGAGTGATGCGAATGAGACACGAGCGAAACTCTAGCGGCAGCACTCTTGCTGCGTTGATGCAGGGACACGTCTCGCACTTTAAACAGGAAGCTCTGGCGTTCAGCACCAACGGTATTTACAGTCAGAGGCCACGCGTGCACCGACGTGTGCGTTTACGTTTGACAAGATTGATCGCGCACGGCGCACCTCGTCCTCGAAGACCCGCCCGAACGCTGACAATCCTCCTGCTCCATTTCCTGCGAGCACGTCTGGGTGTGAGTGTGTGCGTCTCGGCCCATTCGCTCTCATCCACACCGCATAGACCGCACCGTGCGTGAAGTCGCCTCCCTGCATCATAAAGCCCGGGATGATGCGGTGGAAGCGGGTGTTCTTGTACCAGAGCGCGCGCTTTCCGGTGCCTTTGCGCTCTCCTGCCGAATGGCGCACGAAAACGACGGCCCCCAGCGTCAGCGTACTCTCTTCATAACCCCTACGCACCGCCGCCGTCTGCGAACTACGAACTCGCCAGTGCAAAGCAGCCGAAAGTTGCTCGTCGTGTACGGGAGCTCTTCGTCGAAGAGCTGGCGAGAGCACCGCTGTCACTTGCGAGACATTCATTCATCCATTTCAAACACTTTGATCAAGCAGACAACCACCTCGATGCGCAGCCTTCGCGGAGGTTTGTCGGCAATGCTCAGATCCAGGTACACGAGCGTCGGGCCATCCGCCGAGCCGACCTTGAACGCGTCCGCGAGCTTTACGTGCGCGTTAAGTGCCATCTTCTTCTCACAAGTGAAGCGGAATCCCACAAATGGCTACATTTCGACTTCCAACATCGGTTTCACAGCGACGATGGCAGACTCGTTGAACACACGCAAGATGCAGGAAGAGGAGATCGAGGTGGGTGCGTGTGCGCATGCGGTGCTCCCCGAGCTTTGAATGACCGGGGAGGGGGCTTGCTGGCTTTTGACGACCACGCGAGAGCACGCGCATGTACTCCGCAGCGTCTCGTGAAGTGCCGCGTGCGGTCGGAGACCGAGGCGCGCAAAGCGGCCGAGAGCACCATGAAGCGCGCAGTGCACGAAGCGCGTGAGGTCAAGAAAGAGCTCGTGCTGCTGCGACAGGAGAAGGAGGAGCTTCGGCGAGAGCAGCAGGCACGCGCGCACGCCGTCTCTGCTCCAGGAAGCAAGCCCAGCGATGATGCGGCGGCGGCAGCAGCAGCAGCAGCCCGCGCTACAGAGAAGAAGCTGCGGCAGCAGCTGTTGCAGCTTACAGACGAGAACGCAGGGCTGCGCGAGAAGCTCGAGCAACTAGCGGCCGAGAGCGACGCGCAACTGCGCGACAAGAGCGCGCTGCTGGCGCAGAGCGAGCAGGAGCTGCAGAAGCGAGCGCGGGACGCCGCGGTGCTTGAGGACGAGGCCAAGAAGCTCCGCGCCACGTGCGACGACACGAAGCGCAAGTACCAGAAGCTGGCGCGCGAGAAGAAGGAGGACCTCGCCAAGTCGCTGCAGGAGAACGAGCACCTCGCGCGCTGCAAGGAGACGCTCGAGCGCCAGCTCGAACTGCTCCCACAGCTCAAGAAGCAGCTGCAGTTCGCCAAGGACAAGAGCTCGGGCGTCGCCGAGGACTGGCAGAAGAAGCTCGAGCAGCGCGACCAGGCGTTCCTGCGCCAGGAAGAGGACGCCAAGAAGCAGCTTGCGGAGCTGCGCCAGACTGTCGCGGCGCTCGAAGACGACAAGGAGCGGCTGCACGCGCAGCTCGACCAGCTCACGAGCAACGTATACGAGAACGAGCAGGCGCACGACGCCCGCCACCGCGAGCAGGCCGACAAGTTTGACAGCCTCGTCGGCACCGCGAAGGAGCTGCAGGCAAAGCTGCTCCGTGCGCTCGAGGAGCTCAAGGACGCGCAGCGAGCGCAACGCGAAGCCGAGGAGGCGCTCGCACAGGAGGTCAAGCTGCGGCAACTGGCGGACGACGCCGCGGACGCAGTCGAGGGGCGCGCGCTCAGCACGGAGAAGCAGCTCGAGCAGGCGACGCAGCAGCTCGCGCAGCTCGAGACAGCGCTCAAGACGCGAGGCATCACGTTTGACTTTCTGCTGAAGGCGCCGCCCGCCAGTGGCGACCGCAGCAACAACAAGAAGGAGCTGCCGACGCCGCCGCAGCTCGAGACGAAGGACAAGGGCGAGACGCCGGAAGGCGCGTCGAGTGCTTCGGCACCGAAGCAGCGCATCGCGAAGCCCGCGGCCAGCAGCACTGCGACTCACGCTGCCGCCAAACGCCCAACCGGCTCGGCAGGCGCAGCGAAAGAGCCGGCCGCAGCAAAGCCGTCGACAAGGTCGCTCCTCATGCCGAAGCCAGCTCAGCAGCGCCCGGCACTAACACCGGCGCCCGGAGCCGCTAACGCTGCGAAAGCACGCGCTACCCCGTCAGCTGCTGCTGCTGGGACGAAGCGCGCGGCGCTGAACCTCCGAGGCGGCAACAACAACGACGCCGAGCGCGACGGGACCCCAGAGCGCACGCGCCGCGGCTGAGCCTGCTGCGTGCACCACCACCCACCATCACCTCAATACATGCTCCCCCCCCTCTACAGTAGTTCCCAGCGCCACGACCTGCCTTTCACGCGCTTATGCTACGTTTCGCTCCGCCCGCGCCGCATGAGATCCGCTCGCTCCCGCGCTTTTGCTGCCTTCTCGGCCGCGAGCCTCGCGCGCTGCTCTGCGCGCTCAGCCTCCTCGCGTTCCTGGCGCTCCCGGATCGCGAGCGGCACCGCGAGCGGCGGCGCCTGCGACGCGTGCGCGCGGTACCGCTCCTGGAACGTCTGCGCGAAGCGCGCGAAGTTCCCGGCCTTGATCTCGCGGCGCATGACGCGGAAGAACCGGTAGTACTGGTGCAGGTTGTGCAGGTACAGCAGCACGTCGCCTAGGATCTCGCGCACGTTTAGAAGGTGGTGCACGTACGCGCGCGTGTACTGGCGGCACGCGAAGCAGTCGCAGCCGTGCAGCAGCGGCCGGAAGTCCCGCTCGAAGCGCGGCTCGCGCAGGTGCAGCAGCGACCCGGAGCGCTCGCGCTCGCGCACGCGCTCCGCTGAGTCGTCGTCCGCGGACGCGTCGACCCAAAACGCCAGCGCCGCGCCGCTGCTCGTCAGCGTCGCCGGGTACGTCGACACGAAGCCGTCGACGCCCCGCGACACGGCGTCGAGGATCTGCAGCGGCTCGCCGACGCCCGACACGAGCCGCGGCACCGCGGCCGCCGGCGACGCGCTCGCCGCGACCTCGTCGACGACGACGTCGATGAGCCGGCCACGCGTCTCGGCGCAGTCGCACGAGTCGAGTCCGCTGATGAGCACGGCTTGGACGTCGCGCCGGCACGTCTCGGCGGCGCTGAGCCGGCGCAGGCGCTCGTCCGCGCCGCCGAGGATGACGCCGCAGATGGGCTCACGCTCGCGGTGCGCGATGCACGCGTCGAGCCAGTCGAGCGAGCGCTCGACCGCGACGCGCTGGCGGTTGTCGCCAAACGACGCAGCGATCTCGTCAGCGAGCGGCACGACGAGCTCCGGCTGCAGCAGGCGCACGACCTCCATGTACTCGCGGGGCGAGACCGTGCGGCGGCCGGTGCACGTCTCGACCGCGAAGCCGGCTTTCGTGACCGGCGGGTTCGACCGGTTCACGTAGTCGCGCGCTGTGAGCACGAGCTGCGCGTCCTCGAGGCGCAGGAACGTGCGGAACGCGGTCTGCTTGACGCGCACGAAGTCGAGCGCCGGCGCGCTGCGCAGCGACGAGCGAGTGAACGAGTGAACACACCAACTGTCATTCCCACATCCACTCGCCCTTTGTAAAGTCATCACGCATACACACACACACACACACAGAGAGAGAGAGAGAGAGAGAGAGAGAGAGAAGGACGCACAGGTCAGCGAAGTCCACGAATCTCGCGCGCAGCTCGGGTTCCTTGGCATAGTTGTCGGGCGTCAGGTGCGGTGTGTGGCCCATAGCCGTCGGCGGGAGGTAGCACGGCGTCGCCAAGTCGCGCAGCAGCGTCGTGGAGCGTGCCAGCACGCGGCGCGCGGCGCTCGAGGCGCTCGAGACGCCAGTCGCAGTGGCGGTGGCAGCAGCGCCGACATTCGGCGGCATGTCGGCGTGCGGTTGCGCGGGGTACACTTTGTGGCGTGGCGGATATCGAGTGTATCCTGTCGCGTACCCTGTCTCTATTGAAATGAAATAGTGATGAAAATAAGTGTTCACGCAGTGTACCCAGCAGTGTACCTCGAATGGCTTCAATAAACGCACATCGTCGCCATGCGGCGACGGAACGCGTTCGAGCGGCCGCTGCACCCGGCGCAGCTGCTGGTGCGTGCGTATCTGCTCTCTCTCTCTCTCTCTCTCTCTGTCTTCGTACGCTCGACCACTCAAGTGTACATAATATTGTCTGCTGTGTATGCGTGCACGCTTGTAGGCGGCGGGCGTCATAGTCGAAGCCGCCGCCGCGTTCTTCTTTCTCAGCGCGCGCGAACTGCCGCCGCCTGAGCGCCGCGCCTGCACGTTGCTCTTCGCGACGCAGCTGCTCGTCGTGGTGCTGCTCTTCGTGCTGGTGCGTTCCATGTGTCTCCGCTGCGTGCAATGGGACGAGTGACACACGATTACAGTATCTTAACGAGTGTGCGGTCGCGTGCGCGGAAGATATCGCTACGGGACCCTGCGCTCCCAGCGTGCTGCGAGGGCGACAGTCAGCAGCGGGACGCGACCCCGGCCGCCGCGTTCTTGGACTGCCCGGCCCGCGTCAAGTGCGCGCAGTGCGGCGTGCGTGTGACGCGGGACTCGCGCCACTGCCGCGCGTGCGGCAAGTGCGTCGCCGGCTACGACCACCACTGCGTGTACCTCAACACGTGCATCGGGGCGCGCAACTACCCGCTCTTCGTCGGGCTGCTATCGTGCACGGTCCTGCTGCTCGCAACCTACGCGGTCGTCTCGGGCTACGCGATCGCGCGGCTGCGCGCCGGCAGCAGCAAACGAGGCGGCGCGCCGACCGTGCGCGTCGTGGCGCTGTGCGCGCTGTCGCTGCCGCCGCTGCTGCAGCTCGTGTGCACGCTCGTGCTCGGGGCGTTCCACCTATACTTCTGGGCCCGCGGCATCAGCACGTACGAGTTCCTGCACGAGCGACAGGCCGGCGGCACGGGGGAGAAGGGCCGCAGCGTACACGCGCACCAGACGCAGCGGCTGCAGGTGCTTCTCGCGGAGCGGCGCAGCGACGACTCGGACGCCAGCGGAGGCAGCAGCAGCAGCAGCGGCGGCCGTTCTTCTCCAGGCAGGCAGGCGGCAATGGCGACAGCTGGCTGCGCGTCCGAGACGCCACCAGTCGAGCGGAGTGCGCAGCAGGAGCCACACCTGGCGTAGACGACGAGCCAATCAGGAAAGAGAGCGGCGCACACGTCCACACACTAACTATTGCGCGCACACACACACACCGTGTCCAGCCATCGCCCCATCTCCTCAGACTTCGCTGCCGCCACCGCCGCCCTCATAGCAGGTAGCGGATGCGCGTCAGGATCTGCGCCGTGGTCCGCGGCACGCGCATCGTGGCGAACGCACCGCGCCGCCGCGCCGCCGCCACTGCGCGAGCGTCCGTCGCGTCGCGCACGAGGTCTTCGAGCAGCAGGTCGTCCTCGAGCGACCAAAAGCCGCTCGGGTTCGCGCCGCGCAGGAACGCTGTCGCGACGGCCACGTCCCCGCTCGAGTAGAAGATCGCGTTCACGACCGCGTCGCTCGCCTGCTTGGTCTCGAACTGCAGCTGGCACACGAGGTGGTCAATCTCCGACTCGGACGACACGCCGGCGTCGTCTCCTGCGGCTGCGTCGTCGTCGCCTCTTGGCGCGCGCTGCGTGGGCGGGGCCGCTGGCGGCGCCCGTGCCGCTCGGCGCGCTGTCGCGTGCGCTGTCGCGTGCGCTGTCGCTTGTGCCGGCGCGGCAGCGACAGCTGCGTGCGTCCGCGCTTTGCGCTTCTTCGGAGGCGGTAGCTCGTGCTCCTCGCGCTTCTGCTCTTGCTCTGCTGTCGCGGCGTCCGAACGGCGCCGGCGACGACTCGCGGCGGCGCTGGCTGGCTCCGACGCACTCGTGGTGGCAGCAGCAGCCTCGCGACTGGCGGGGTCGAAGAAGAACTGGAGCCACTCCCTGCGGCTCCGGTCGGCTATGATCTGCTGCCAGCGGGAGGTGAAGTTCGCCTCGCTGAACGGTGCGCCACTGGCGCCACACGCTGAGCTCCCGCTCGACTCCGACGGGGGAGCGTCGGGAGCACCCGCGGGCGTCGTCGAGCGGTTCCCGACAGCAGAAACCGGTGGTTCGGAGCGTGCGGCGCCAGCCGTCGCCGGAGCGGACTTGCGGCTCGCCAAGTAGTTCGCGCGGACGATCTCCTTCCGTCTCTGAGCGTTCTCCTCCCCCTACGAGGCGCACGACACAGAAGAGAAGAACGACAGCAATCAGCCACCCGACAGCTGCAGCAGCAGACGCCTCGCATTCCAACAACAACGCACCGCTGCGTTCTGCAACAGGTTGCTCCGCTCTACCGAAGTCAGGGACTTTAGTCGGTACTGGTAGTGCTCGTGCATGCTGGCGGCAGAATGCGACGTCACCTGCGCACGAGCAGCAGCCGTGCGGCCGGAGTGACACGTCAGCATCACGCTCCTACGCAGTTTCCTTCTACTCGTGACCACCCACGCGGCCGCACCTTCTCGCCAGCCGCGATCCCCCACACGCTGAGCGGGACGTTGTCAGTGAATCTGAGGGCCTTCCGATAGTGTTTCTGATGAGCACAGCGCGGCGTCGGAGGGACCAGAGCGCATCCGACAGACTGTGAGGACTCACTCCCACACGCCCCTTCTCCACCTCTTCGCACCCTCGCAGTATACGCACATCGAGGAACACGATCATCCGGACGTCGTCCCGTGCCGTGTACGGCGTTCGTCCCCGGCGCTTGGACGGCGTCCGATCCTCGCTGCCCCCGCCCTCCGCCGCACGCGCGGACTCTCGGGTGACCGACCGCGCCATGTAGTCAGCGACGTTGCGCAACATGCCATCGCGCGCCGAGTCGTACACAAAGTCCACCGAGACCCACGGCTTTCCCTCGCGCAGCGAGCTGCTCTCGACGAGCTCGATGGCGTTGGGGTTCATCTTTGTCAGCACGATGCCGCCGTGCTCCTGCGTAACAAGCAGCACGCGCACACAGTGAGCAAGACGCGAGTTTGGGTATAGCCCCCAGAGTACAAGCGCTCGGTCACGTACATTGATGAGCGTTCTCACGCTTCCGCGGCGCTCGTGCGGAACGCCGTACGAGAGGTAGAACTGGAGGTCGCGGAAGATAGTGCGCGCGCTGTCCCCCGCATCTCCTCCCTCCTCTTTTTCTTCTTCTTCTTCTTCTTCTTGTTCTTTTTGTTGATGATCGCGCTCTTCTTCGTCGGCGATGGCGGCAGCAGCTGCTGGAGCAGTGGTGGCGGCGGAGCGCGTGCTCTTGCTCGGCGTCTCGGCGGCCATCATGGGAATGTTGTTGCGAAGGCTTCGCGCCTTTTATTTTCAAAAAAAACAGTGACTGGATAGGGTTTGTTAGGGTTTGAGTCGGTTTTCCTAGGGTTTTCGAAACAGTGCACTTTATTTTTTCACTACCACAATATCCTACCAACCAAGTTGAACGAGACCCCAATCGATCAACAGCAACGTGCCGCTTCGCGACCTGCTCGTATGGCCGACGCGCGCGAGCAGCGCTTCCTCGACGTGCGTGTTTTGCACACACCTTCGCCTCCGCGGTGCTCTATCCTATGCGACACTTACTCACCTCTCCGCGCAGTGGCTCGCAGCGAACGGCGCCGTGTTCCCCAAGCTGCAGTGGCCGGCGTCGAGCGCCGGCGGCCGTGGACGCGGTGTCGTGGCGCGCGCGGACATCACGGCGCTCGAGCCGATGCTGCAGATTCCGGCGGCGCTCGTGATCTCCGAGCAGCGTTGCTGGCAGGACCCGCAGCTGCGCGTGGCGCTCGAGGCGAACCGCGACGTGTTTGCGCGCGACGACCCCGTGCTTGCGCTCTTCCTCGTGCGCGAGCAGCTCAAGGGCGACGCGTCCTTCTTCGCGCCGTACTTAGCGATCCTGCCGTTCCCAGAGAGCGTGCAGGACTGGAGCGACGACGAGCTCGCGGCGCTCCACGACAGGTGCGGGTTCTGCTTATGTGTGTGTGACACAGAGGAGAGGCGGAGGTTCGCATGCGAGTTGCTCATCACGGATGCTTTCGACTGTGAAGACGGCTCGTGGCCGCCGCGAGACGGCGCCAGAGCGAGATCGACGCAGCGTACGACAGTGTGTTCGCAGCGCTGGACGCGAGCCACCCGGTGCGTCCGTCCATCGCCCTGCTGCTCGTGCGCCGGAGCTGTCCGCTGACGCCCAGGACTCCCGGCCTTTGCTGCTGCTGTTGCTGCTGAATGTGCGCGTGTTTGTTTCGCAGGGCGAGTTCCCGCGCGCGCAGTACACGCGGGAGAAGTTCGTGTTCGCGTGGAAGACGATCCAGGCGCGCACGTTCGGGCGGCGGCTGCCGTGGACCGCGCTCGTGCCGTTCGCCGACTGCCTCAACCACGCGAACGTCGCGACCAAGTACGACTTTGACGTGGCGCGCAACGGCATGTTCCGGCTCTTCCCGTCGGCCGCCACCGCGTACGCGGCCGGGGCCGAGGTCTTTAATAGCTACGGCCGCCGCTCCAACTTCCACCTGCTGCTCGACTACGGCTTCGCGCTCCGGGACAACGAGTGGGACTACGTGGACATCGAGCTGCCGAAGCACGACGCCATGGCCAACAAGTTTCCGTTCCTCCGGCGCCTGCAGCTCGACCGCCGGAGCTCGCTCGAAGACCTCTTCCCGGTCGCTGTCCTCGGCGCGTTCGCCGCGCCGCCAGCCTCCGGTGCACCCGACTCGCCCTCAGACACTAGCGCCGAGTCGTCGAGCGCCTCCGAGGCGGAGCGAGCTGCCGTGCGCGCTGGGTACAAGTGGCTGCGACGCGTCCTGGGCGACGCGCTCGGGGGCTTTGGCGTGTCGATTCAGGACGCCGAGCAGGAGCTGAAGCGGGACACAACCCCCGAGCGGCGACGGGACGCGCTCGTCTACTGCCTGAGTCGGATGAACATCGTTGAGCACGTGATCTGTCAGATCGACGCGGCGCTCGAGCGACTCGCGAGCTCGACACCAGCGGTCGTGGTGTGCGGCAGCGACGCCAGCGTTGCGGGCGTTGCAGCGACGTTGAGCGGCGTAAATCTCAGTCAAGCAGAGTAGTCGCAGCGGATGATTGGTGACGGCGACGAGTGCCTGTCGGCTAGCTGCCGACTGGTCCCGACAGCGCGAGAACGGACCATTAGAAGAGCACGCACACAGTGCAGTTCACGACTCCCTCCTCCCTTGCAGCGAAGCGCTCGCACACGCGACGGGTGCGAGACGCAATGGGTCCCTCCCACGCACTTCGTCTACTCCTCGCAACTGCGCTGCACAATCTGCTGGAGCTGCTCCTTCTTCTCGTACGTCTCGAACGAGAACGACCGTTTCTCTGGAGCAGGTGGCAGGCAGACGGCACAGAACGAGCAGCCGTGTTCAGCTCCAGCAACACGGAGACTGGTTGGGGAAGCACCATGTCACCAACCGACACGGACGACAACGAACCTTCGTGGCCGCTTCCTGTCACGCCGAACACGTGGAAGACGAACGAGCTGTCGTCGATCTTGCTCACAAGCGCCTCGGCGCACTCGAACTACGCGACAAAGCGGCCATCGTCAGTCTCCACACAAGCAGCACGTGCCGACCGACAAGAAACGCGACGGTGCTCTCGCAGAACGTACGATCAGCTGGAGATGCGGCTGCGCTCCGCTCTCAGCGTCCTCCACGCTCTTCCAGAGCACGAAGCGGTACGGACGGTACGCCATAAAGTACGTCTAGCAGCACGCAGCACGCAGCTCGACGAGAGTTAGTCCGCCACCCTGTCGCGACAGTAATGACAGCAACAGACACGCCACGCAGACAGACGCACGCACCTTGTAGCTGCGCTCGCTCTCCCCCTTCGAGAGCACCGTGCCTGTCCACAGCGCGTGGTGGCGGAGCCGGTGCGTCTCGGCTTCCTCTCGCTCCCGCGCTGCTTGCTGCTGCGTCATGTACGCCTCGCGCTCCGCCTCATACACGTCGAGCAGGTCCTGGTCTGTCGGCACCGACGACAGGAAGTTCCACAAGATGTTGCGCGCGTGGTTGCTCGGCGGGAGGTCTTCGATGAAGCCAGCGCCAAACTCTGAGAGCCCGAACGCGAGCACGAGCCAGCGGCCGGGGACGAACGCGCACACGACTGCAGCGACAAGCACGACCGCGAACGCGGTGCCTGTCTTCCACGGGTGCGTCCAGTTCAGCAGGTTCTCGATGCACGCGACCGTGCCGCACGCCGTGCTGATCTCGTGCTGCACGTTGCGCAGCGTGTCTTTGATCTTCCAGAACGCGTCGAGGAAGTGCCCGCCAAGCACGGCGCTTGCCTCTTTCTCCACGAGCCGCTCGCACACGAGGTCCGACACGTTCCGCTCGGCGCGAGACGCGCTCAGTGGCTTGCGGTGCTGCACCAGCGAGATCGCAGTCGCCACCGCGCAGCTGTCGTCGGTGGAGCCCCGTCGCGGCCGGGGGTCGGCTGTGCGCGAAGACGGGACCTGGAACGCCACACGTACGCGCAGCTGGTCGGCGTCGCTCGTGCTTGCTGGCGACGCGGCATCGTCGCTGCTGCCTCCTGCTGTCGGGGAGCTGTTGCCCGATCGGCCCCCTGAAGCCGACAGCGACACCGACAGCGGCAGCGACAGCTCGTGGTTTGCGTCCGCCCGCGCGCCGACATCTTTCAGTGGGATCGTGCCGGTCGCGATCACCAAGTCCGGCGTCTCCTTCGCGTCGCCGTTCAGCGAGATGCACAGCTCGAACTGGAGAAGACCCGGGAACAGCCGCCACGACGCAAGGTCGTCGCGTCCAGCAAAGTTCTTGCGACACGCCTGCGGGATGCGAAAGTAGAACGCGTGGTGGTCGATCCCGCACGCGTCCGCGAGCGCGCTCGAGCGAGGGCTCCCAGTCGCATCCTCCGACGCTGTCGGGCGACACTGTCGCGCAGCGACACAGCGCGGGCACGCGCACGTCGCGTGGTTGTGGCGCCACGAGACGTTGACGTTGCGGAGCGGGAACTCCTTGCGCTGCTTCGAGATGAACTGCGGCGCGAACGTCGACGCGGTCGGGTGCGCCGCTGCACTCGCTAGCGCCGCCGCGTTGCACCACACCGGGTGCCGCGACTTCTCGACCGCGTGCGTCCACGCGACGACCGCTTCTTCGTACTTAGACGGGAGAAACCGCGTGCCGCCGCCAACGTCCGAGCGCTTCCTGTCGTTCGGGAGGTACTTGATCCGGACGTAGAAGCCCAGCTTCGCGGACGCGAGCTCTTTCAGCTCCGACTGCGACTGCCGCAGTAGCTCGTCCGTCTTCGCCGACAGTGTCGCCTCGTGAACCGCGACGCGGAGCTCTGCGAGCGGGCGGTGCACCTTGAGCTGCTCGGTCTGCTCGATCTCGTAGTCCAGGAAGCCAACCCAGCGCTTCACGAACGAGCCTTCAAGGCGCAGATGCAGCTGGTACACCATGTACAGCAGCACGCCAAAGAGCACGTACGCGCCGACGTACTCGAGGTTCACGAACACGCAGCAGAGCACGAAGACTGCGAGGCAGATCGCCGACTGCTTCTTGTCTTTCCACATGATAATGTCCGCGTACGCCATGTCGAGCCACTGAAAGATCCGGAGCACGCGGCGGAAGCGGTCGACAGTGTTGCGAAGCGACTCGACGGTCACCTCTTTCTGCTCGGGCTCGAGCAAGACGTCGTCTTCGTTCAGGCGGAGCCGCAGCAGGTCCTCTTTCGCTTCCACGAACGCGACGCTCAGCAGCGCAAACCCGATCTTCTTCTTCTCCGCCCCGCTGCTCTTCGCGTTCGCAGCCGGCGCAGTCAAGACGTACCGGTCGCGGTCGCGCTCGTTCAGTTCGTTGTCGCGCTCGTCGATTGCGGCGTCGCTCATGGCGCTTGTTGCGTCGTCCATAAAGCTGAGCCGCCGCAGCGGCTCGCGCAGCTTGCCGAGCAGCGGGTCCGACCGGACGAAGCGGTCGGCGTCTTGCTGCAGCAGCTGGAAGAGCGTGATCGACATCTCGCCGATGCACGCGTCCGAGTTGAAGTCGATGACCTCGATGCGGAACGCCGAGTTGCGGTGCCGGCTCTTGAAGCACACTTTCTCGTGGTACATCGGGTCCGCGCTCTTGAGCACCGGACTCGTCTCGTGGACCGCGCCTTCAAAGAGCAGCCGGCAGTACGTGTCGCCCTCAAACATGTTCTTCGCGTGAAAGTTCCGGTCCTGCTGGCACTGCTTCGTGCACAAGTGCAGCCCTTGAAAGTTCACAAAGAGCTCGCCCGCGAGGCGCGACACGCTGCTGTTCAGCACTTTGAACGACACGCCGTGGCGCTGGACCCGCGCAGGCGGCTGGCGACGCGCTGAAACGCTCGTGGTCGCGCCGCCCGCAGGCGTATCCGACGCGTCGGCGGCGTCCGGATCCGCCGCGCGCTTGCACTCGCACCGCGTCATCGCCTTCATGATGCAGGCTTTGTGAACGTCGATGCTGCAGTGCTCGCAGCGGTACCCCCACGCCCCCTTGATCACGTTTACGATCACTCGGTCGCCTGTCGTACACACAGACACGCAGACACCGACGAGACTGTCAGCTCACCCGCGATCGTAGCCATACAGTGCCACACTGCCGCCCCTACCACCAGCCAGCACGTACACACGGCGCAGTTGGGGATCGCGAGCCCGATCGACTTGAACTGGTGCACGCGGAACTTGTGCTCGTTGCCGCCCGTGTACTTGCCCTCGAGCGGCACAAACTTGATCGAGAGCAGCACCTTCGGCTGCCCTGTCGTCTGGCTCATCATCGCGATCGGCGTCTGCGCGCGCGACGAGAGCGTGAACCACCGCCGGGCTTCGACCAGCGGGTAGCGCAGCAGCGGCGTCATGTCGACGAGCGCGCACGCGACCAGGTCGTCCGAGATGTAGTTGGCCTTCCAGATCTCGACCTCGAGCAGCGGGATCGGCGTGATCGCGCTGTTGTACATGTGCGAGAACTGCATCGCGTTCTCGTGCGCGCTCGTCCACTGCGGGTTCCTCCCGCCGTTCTCCGACGGCTTTGTCTGGAACGGCTCCTTCCACGGCAGCAGCGACAGCTTCGCGTACGGCGCCTGCGTGCCGAGCAGCTGGACGCCCGGCAGGTCCATCGCGCGGTGCACTGTGACGTGGAACGTTCCTGGCTGGTTCACTTCCGAGAGGTTCGCGACCCCGACGATCTGTTCGCGCGACGTGATGTCCGGCCGCTGCGCGAGCACGTCGGCTGCAAACTGCGCGCAGCCCTGGTGCGTCACGATGCCAAACTGCTTCAGCCTGTGCATCTTCCCTGTCGCGTCGTCCGGCCACGAGACGTCGCACATGTCGCACTTGGGCTGCGTGTCGTCCGGCAGCTCCTCCACGTCGCTGTCTTCAAACACCGGGTCGAGGTCGGGGAACCTGTTCAGACAACAGCAGATGAGAGGGCAAGCGCGTCAGGCACATTGCGCTACGAGTACACTTCGTCCGGCACCCCCTCTCTCCCTCTCCTAAGCGCTCGCAACACACCGCTCGAGCTGCTCGGCGTCGTCGCCGTGCGGACTCGGACGGTCGTCAAATGTCTTGTGGATCATCTTCATCGGCGCGCTCGAGTGCCCCATCTTCCGCAGCTTGGAGCTGGGCAGTCAGGACAAGACACAGCACTTGGGAGTGACTGGAGGCGCCCACAGACACACACACAGACAGAACCACCAGGCAGAGCCAGCAGACGAGAGGCCGCCATACGCACAACGCTGCGCCGATTGACGAGTTCTTCGGCGCGCCCATGAGCTCAGCGTCCACCTCGGGGTCGCGCGTCGAGAACTTGCTCAGCAGCTCGACGAGCTCCTCGCTCGAGCAGATGCGCACGACGTCGCGGTCCGAGATGCAGCTGCCCATCTCGTCGTCTCTCGACACCACTGCACACCCGCACACACACACAGCGTCACGCCACCGTACGAACGTTGGCACTCGTCATCCACGCCAGCAGCCAGCAATACGCAGACGCGCACCAACGCCCGTTGCTTCGTTCAGAAAGTGCACGTCTGGGCTCTCGAGGATCGCGAGCATGTCCCAATCGCGCAGCGACGCTTCAAGCGACGCGCTCTTCTTGCCGCGCACGCTGCGCTTCTTCAGTCCCTCGCACAGCCTGCAGTCGGCGCAGAGAGCAGCAAGAGGAGAAGAACGCGGCGAGAGTCAGCCCACGCAGCGCGAGAGTGCTCATGTGCTCACTCACACACACACGCATACACACACGGCGGGACGCACCAGAACGTCAGTTCGTCGGGCTGTGGCTTGCGGAAATGCTGCGACGCGGACGCCGACGCCACGCGCACGCGCTGCCGCAGTGTCATTGCAGCGTCCAAACGAGACGACGGAGAGCTCAGGCAGTGTGTGCACGACCACTTGCTTGAAAATGTGCTTGCGCTCTCGCTCGCGTGATGAGATTTGACGCTTGTGTGTCGATGGATGATGCTCCGACTTTTGCGAGTGTGGCAGTTTGGAGGTGCAGTAGTGCGAGTGGCCGCTTAAGTGCGTGCACCTGCTCACCTGCTCCTCTTAAATGCGAATTCACTTCAACTTTCAAAAACGCACAGACGGATGCGGGAGATCGACGGCAACAACTCCACAGAAGACACGGCGAAAGACGCTTCGTCGTCGCCGTCGTCGTCGTGCCTGTGGCGTGTGCTGTCCAAGCGGCCGCCCAGCGCGCCGAACGAGGCATCGGAAGACGTCTCGCTGCCTTCGCCGTTCGAGCAACTGCTGGAAGCCGATGTGGCGCCTGTGGCGTGCGTGTCGCCTGCAACGTCATCGACGCTGTGGCCGTCGCCCGCTGCGTCTCCGTCGCAGCCGCTGTGGCTGTCGTCATCGTCACCCGCGCGAACGACATCGCGAGCAGCAAACGAAACGAAACAGCGCAACACGATCGACAACACAAGCGAAACCACACCGTCGGTGCAGCCCGTGACGCCGTCGACAGAGCCACGAGCGCTGGTGCTCTCGCCCACGGCGCAACTGGACGTGCTCTCGCAGATCAGCGAGCTCGCGGAGCGTCGTGCGCAGCAAGAAGCGACCCCGGCTCCAGCTCAGTGGATCTCACGCAGCGGCCGCGGGCTGAAGCGGCACGCATGGGAGCCTGCGTCACTGCAGCAGAGCGGCTCGGAGAGCGACGCGCACGCGACGAAGGCCAAGAAAAAGAAAGCGCGAGGTGCGGCGACCAAGAAGGCGTCGACCAGACCCAAGAAGGCCGTAGCGCAGGGCGCCGACTGGCGAACACCTGCGATCACGCGAGACATGCTCGACTGGGAAAGCTGCAGCGGTGCGCCGCCAGTTGGGACGTGTGCAGCTACCTGCGAATGGGTGACACGAAAGGCTGCTAACACTGTGTGCGCAGAAGACTCGTTCCTGGGAGAGCTGAGCCGCGACCCCGACAACGAAGACGGCCAGTGGGTCTTTGAAGACATCTCGGACAGCGACTTTGAGTGACGATGAGCGAGACACCGTGACACGAGTGAACGGTACAAACGGCGCGGCGTGCCACCGACACCCGACGCGATGACGACATCTACTAAGGGCGTTACTTGATCAGCAGATCCTCTTCCGCGTACCCGACCGCCTGCAGCGCGGCGCGCACGCCGACCAGCACCTCGTCGTTCTCGATCGTGGCCGGCACGCGGTACTTGCGCGACTCAGCGATCGCCTGGATCGTCGCGCGCATGACTTTGCCCGAGCGCGTCTTGGGCAGCGCCGACACCACGGCGACGCTCTTCAAGCACACGAAGCTGCCGATCTCGCTGCGCACGTCCGCGATGACCTGCTCTTTGATCTGCAAAACAGGAAGATCGCCCAAGTGAAGTGAGCAGGAGCGTCGGCAGCATACGGAAGTGGCGATGTGCGCTGGTACCCACAACAACTACACGAACGTACCTCGTCTTCGGAGCGAGCGTTGTTGTTTTTCAGCACGAGCAGCGCCACGGGGACGTTTCCCTTGAGCGCGTCGGCGGCGCCGAACACAGCGCACTCGACGACTTCCGGGATCGACTGGATCACTTCCTCAATCGCGCCGGTGCACAGGCGGTGGCCGGCGACGTTGATCACGTCGTCGGTTCTCGACATCACCTGCCCGCAAGCAGCACAAAACCACGTGGTGTAAGCCACTGCCTGTCGCTCGACAGCCGCCACCACACACAACCACCCGGTTGGACGTACATATACGTAGCCGTCCTCGTCAATGTGGCCGGTGTCGCCGGTGTGGTAGTAGCCCGGGAACTTGCGAAGGTACTTGGCGTGGAACTCGGCGTCGTTGTTGTAGAGCGTCGTGAGCGTGCCCGGCGGCAGCGGGAGCTGCACCACGAGCTCCTGGTCGGTGCTGTCGGACTCGTGGTGGAAGTTGTGGTGCTCGTCTTCCTCGCCGTTGTCGGCCGTGAGCAGCTGGATGTTGTAGCCCGGCACAGGACGCGACACAGAGCCGAACTTGATGCCAGGGAACGTGCCGGACTCGTGGTCCTGCTTCATGCCGAGCACCTGCGAGCTCATCGGCCAGCCCGTCTCGGTTTGCCACCAGTGGTCGATCACCGGCACCTCCAGCTGGTCGGCGAAGAACTTGAGCGTCTTCGGGTCGCCGCGTTCGCCCGCAACGAACATGGCTCTGCTCCGTGCACGCAAGGCGTAGGTCAGTAAGCAGCCACCCGCCTTCACAGCCCCAACCAGCCAGCCAGCCAACCAGCCAGCCAGCGACTGCCACGCACTCGAACGTCTTGTGCACAGCAGCCTTCTTGTCCTTGAGGAAGGCGGCGTCCGGGTCCTCCTTGCGGATCGCGCGCAGCGCTGTCGGCGCCGTGAACATCGTCTTCACGCCGTATTCGCTCAGGATGCGCCAGTAGGCCCCGGCGTCGGGCGTGCCGACAGGTTTACCTTCGTACAGAATGGACTGTCCCATGGATGCACCCGCCACAGGCACGTTGGTCAGCTGACGAACGCTTGCGTGTCATCGCCTGCAAGTCCAGTCGGTAGCATTGCGTACCGTGCATCCCTGCATTAGTGGACCGTAGACGATGTACGAGTGGCCGACCGCCCAGCCGATGTCGGACGCCGCCCAGTACGTCTCGCCCATGTGCGTGTTCATGACGTTCGACATGCTCCACTTGAGCGCGACCGCGTGGCCGCCGTTGTCGCGCACGACGCCCTTTGGCTGGTTCAGCGAGCACGCAACACACAAAACACAAAACACACAGGTCAGCGCTCCTCCTCTCCGGTGCTCGAGTCCATACAAGGCACCACACGCGCACACACACCCAACCCACCCCAGTCGTACCTTGCCAGTCGTCCCAGACGTGTACAGGACGTACAGCGGGTCGGTCGCGAGCACGGGCTGCGCGTCGATGTACGAGCCGCTCGCCATGACGTCGTGCCAGTTCACGTGCAACCCCTTCTTGAACGCGAACTTGCTCATCTCGCGCTCGAACACCACGCACCGCTCGGGCTTCCACGCCGCGCGCTCGACGGCGCCGTTCAGCATCGGCTCGTAGTCGATCACGCCCTTTGGCTCCACGCCGCAACTCGCAGCGATGATGAGCTGCTCGCCAAAGAGAGAGAAAGAGAGAGAGAGAGAGAGAGGATCGTCAGTGGCATGCTCCACTACACTCGTATGTCAGCGCGATGACCGCACCTTCGGCTTGGCGTCGTCGATGCGCGCCGCGAGCTCCTGCGCCGCGAAGCCGCCGAACACGACCGAGTGCACAGCGCCGAGCCGCGCGCACGCAAGCATCGCGACCGTGGACTCCAGGATGACGGGCATGTAGATGATCACGCGGTCGCCCTTCTGCAGCCCGAGCTTGCTCAGTCCATGCGCAAACGCCGCCACTGCGGAGGACGCACGACGCGCAGCACAAGCCCACAGAAGCGACAACGTCAGCGAAGAAAGACGGTGCGGACGCGACGGCAAGCGGCCCAACGCGCCTGGGTACCTTGCTGGTGCAGCTCCTTGTACGTGACGCTCTTCTTCGTGTCCGTGAGCGGACTGTCGTAACGGATCGCGACGGCGTCGCCGCGGCCGTTGTTCACGTGCACGTCGAGCGCGTTGTAGCTCGAGTTCATCTCACCGCCGACGAACCAGCGCGCCATGGGCTTGTGCGATCTGCGCTCGCGTGCAACGCAACCCCCACAGAACACGAAGCGAATGAGCAGCGCATCCCCCCCCCC
>SMMQ01002104.1:19291-41825 GCA_008271595.1 [Pythium] brassicae (nom. inval.)
TCGCCGTCGCTCACCCACAGCGCGCGTGTCGCGGCGGCCTGGTCGACGCGCAGCAGCCCGTCGCGGACGCGCAGGCGCAGGAAGAGCCGCCCGTCGCCGGCGTCCGCGTCCGAGACCTGGACGTTGCGCAGCTCGGTCCACGCGTCCAGCGGCGCAAAGTACGTCGTCGCCATGCGGATCTCTGGCGCGTCGTTCACTGACCGGATCTCGACCGGGAGGCGCGCCGACGTCGCGTAGAGCCTCCTGTCGTCAGAAGTGGTTGCTCCCTCGCGCTCTGTGAGCGTCACGCTGACCGCGTCCCAGCCGGAGGCGTCCGCGTTCGCGTGGTACGTCACGCGCTCCAGCGCGCAGTTGAGGCGCCGCAGCGAGCCGTTCAGCGAGATCGTGGCCATTGGTGGCGTCGCGGTGTCGGCGCCGCTGTCGCTGTCGCTGCACGATGTCGGGCCGAGGCTGAGAAGCCCTTTCGAGGCGCTGAGCGACAGCCCGAACTCCGTGCCGCTCGCATCGCCGTCGACGTCGAAGAGCGTGACGGAGCGCGTGGCGGCCTCCTCCTTCTCGGTGCCGCCCGCGTCCGCACGCCGCTCGCTGTCGGGGCGACGTGCCTGCCCCCCAAAGTAGAAGAACGAGCGCGTGGCGGTCGACGCAGCGACAAAGCGCGGCGACGCCATGGCGTTCATCGCGTCGGCATTGAGCGCGACGGGCTCTCGGGACCCGGCGAAGAGCTTGCGCGTGGCCGCCGCAGTGCCGTCCGACTGCCAGAACTCCCACTGCCCATCGCGGTCAGCGCGCGCCGCGAACACGAGCGCGGGGGTCGCCGCCCCCGCTGCGTCCACTGGCAGCACCGAGAGCAGCGACGGTTGCGCACTCGCCGCGCCAGGCGCCAGGTCGACGAGCAGCGCGGTGCCCGCCGCAGTCCCGTCGGTCGACCAGAGCTCCTGGCCGCGGACACCGTCGTCTGCCTGGAAGTACACGCGGCCGGCGAAGCTCGTGAGATAGGACGGCGCCGAGCCGGCGCTGCCGGGGCGGATGTCGGCGACGAGCGTCGTGGCCAACGTGGTTCTGTCGGCTGCCCACAGCTCCACGCCGTGCACGCAGTCGTTCGCTTGGAAGAGCAGCAGCGTCGCTCCGGCGCTGTCAACAAGCTCCGCGAAGAACTGCGGGTCGGACGACCCAGGGCCCGCGCAGATGTCGCGCAGGAGCCCCGTACCGACGAGCGAGTGGCTCTGCGCGGAGGCGTCGCGTCGGCGCGCGCCGTCCGAGATCCAGGGCTCGCGCCCGTGCAGCGTAGTGCGCGCCGAGAAGACGAGCCGATCGCCAAAGGCGCGGAGGAACTGGGGTGTGGAGCTCCGGCTCCCGACCTCGATATCCGCCACGAGCACCGTGCCGCGCGCCGTGCCGTCCGTCACCCAGAGCTCCGTGCCGGACGCGGCCGCGGTTGCCTGGAAGAAGAGCAGCCCGTTGAACTCGGCAAAGTGCGACGGGTTCGAGCCGTCGTCGCCCGCGTTGATGCGCGTCACGCGGCGCGTGCCGTCCGCGGTCCCATCCGTGACCCAGAGCTCGTAGCCCCACCTGCTCGGGCGCTCGGGGACGTCGCGGTAGCATACGACGCCCGCGAACTGGTCCGTGCCGAAGAAGCCCGTGTCGATGCGGTACGAGTCGCGGTAGCCGACGTGCTTGACGGCGCCGGTGCTCTGCGGGGATGACCACCAGTTGCAGTGTTAGGCACCAGCAGCCCACAGCCCACACGACAGCGATCGATCTGTCGTGATCAGAGAGAGAGAGCGGCGCACCCGCGAGTCCGAGAAGCGCAGGTATGTCCGGCGCACGCCGCCCCAGACGTAGCCGTCCCAGCCGCACTCGTCGTAGTACGCGAGCGGCTCGCTGCTGTGGCCGTCTGCAGCCACGGAGCCGAGGAACGTCGCTTCTGCTTCGGCCGTGGACATCCAGTGGTGCCCGAGCGGACAGTCGTAGTCCTGCGAAGACAGCACCCGTGAGTACGAACGCTCGCCAACAAACAAACGACAAGCGATAAAAGACAAGCGACAAGCGACAAGCGACAAGCGACAAACGACAAGCGACAAGCGACAAGCGACAAACGACAACGACAAACGACAAACGACAAACGACAAACGACAAACGACAAACGACAAACGACAAACGACACACGCACCCGCGTCGGCTCCCACGTGTTCGTGCGGGCGATCGCGTAGAAGACGTCGGCGTCGTACGCGCTCTGTCGGAAGCTCCCGCAGGCGTCGCGGTGATTGGGCGGCACGCGCCAGGACCAGTCCGGGCCGCGAGCGCTAAAGTACGCGCGGCTGTCGGCCGAGTACACGGTCACGTGGGACGGCGCGGAGCTCTCCGGGCCGGGGAAGATGTCCATCACGAGCGCCGTGCCGACGTCCGTGCCGTCGCTCGCCCACAGCTCGTCGCCGAGCGCCTGCGTCCTGCCGCTGAAGAGCAGCGAGCCGCCGCCGAGCGCTGCGAAGTGCGCGGTTGCTGTCGCGTCCGAGCCCTCGAAGCTGCGCAGGCGTCGGAGCCGCGCGTCCGAGTCGCCTCCGAGCGGCTGCGCGAGCATCAAGTGCCACTGCGGCGCAGCGTGGGGCCCGAGCGCCTGGCGCCCGAGCTCGTCGACCGACGGCGCGCCGCGCAGCAGCACCGACTCGCCCTCGAGGATCCGGACGAGCGGCTCCTGGACGCCGTACGGCGGCGTTTGGATCTCGGGGCCGTCGTTGACCGCGTGCACGCGCACGCTCTGCGCGTACGTGCGGGTCTGTGGGCCGCCCAGCCCAAAGTTGCCGAGGTCTGAGACCGCGAGCACGACAAGCGCAAGCCCGTGGAAGTTGGCAGCGCTCCGGAAGGCGAGGAAGCGCAGGACGGCGTCGTTGAGCGACTCGGCGCTGCCTTGCACGGTGAGCGTGGTCGTGTCGCTCACGCGGCCGTCGCTGTCGAACTCCGGCCCGACGGCGACGAAGAGCCCGAGCTGCTCACGGAGGTACGACGCCGCGACGCGCGGGCGCAGGCGGCAGCGGAAGCACGAGAGCTCGACGCGGAGCTGCAGGAGCCCTGTGCAGCCGCGGTCGTCGCCCGCGTCGGGGTCGTGCACTGAGAACGGGGGCAGCTGAAGGTCCGCGTCCTCTGCGACTTCAACCGTCGGTGTCAGCAGAAAGCTCAGCAGCCTGTCGGCCGAGTACGCGCGGCGCTCCGGCGGCAGCAGCACAAAGTCGTTCGACTCGACACTCGGCGCGTCGTTCACGGCGAGGATCCGCAGCCGCAGCGTGACGACAGCGGCGGACGCGTCGCTGTCGCTGTCGCTGTCGCTGTCGCTGTCGCTGTCGCTGTC
Source organism: [Pythium] brassicae (nom. inval.) (assembly GCA_008271595.1). Lineage (NCBI taxonomy): Eukaryota > Oomycota > Peronosporomycetes > Pythiales > Pythiaceae > Globisporangium > [Pythium] brassicae (nom. inval.). Next base: position 22,635 of record SMMQ01002104.1, read on the forward strand.
GTTGTCGTCGCTGCTGTCGCCACCGGTGCAACTGGACGACGCTGTGAGCCGGATCGCATCGACGAGATCGCCGTCCGAGTTAAAGTCCCGGTCGGGCGCGTAGACCATCCCCCGCAGCGCCGCATTGAGGTCGCCGATGCGGCCGCGGACGTCCAGGCGCGCGAAGAAGAGGCGCGAGGTCGTCACTGCGCTCTCGACGTCTTCGTGCGTAACGCGAGAGTGCGCGCTCGCGGACGCGGAGCTGGGCAGCAGTAGGAGCCCTCTGTACGTCGCGAGCATCACGCCTCCATGGGACGCGGCAATGCGGACCGTGACCTCGCGCTCGTCCGCCTCGGCGTCGGGGCTCGAGAGCGCGAGGCTGTCGATCAGCAGCTTGTCGTCTTCGTGCATGCTCGCGAACTCGCCGCGCGGGCCGACAGCCTCGTGCGCTGCACGCCACGTCGGCTCGTCGCACTGCGGCGTGACCGCAAGGTAGACGGTCGCCGACGCGCGGCGGAACGAGCGCACAGTGTCCACGACCGCGACCTCGACTTGCTCGGCGCCGTACCAGTCCAGCGCGGGGACGTACGCGCTGCCGTTCAGCGCGCTGTTGACCTGCGCGAGGAAGCCGCGGAAGACGAGCACGCCGGAGCGGTTCGACACGGTCTGCACGCCGGGCGTCCCGCCGCTGGCTGCGAGTGCGAACGCGCCGTGCGGAGTCGACACCGTCACCTCGAGCAGACTCGCCGGAGCGGCCAGCGCCACGTCGGCGTCGTGGATCCGGAGCGACGACGCGCGGAACGCGTAGCGCGAGTCTTCGGGGATCGACAGCACAGCGTCTACAAGCGCGACGACCGCGAGGCCGCGCAGCGGCTGCCGGTTCGCGAGCGACATGTAAAGGACAGCGGTGGCCACGAACGGCCCGCCTTTCCCGAACGTGCCGCGGTCGTCGGCGGAGAGTACGAGGCCGACTTCGCTCAGCTCCCGGAAGGCGTCCTGTCGGGCCTCGATGTCGTCGAGCTCAAAGACGATGGCGCTCAGCACGACGTTGAGGTGTGCGAGCGTGCCAGCGAGCGCTACGACGCCTCGGGTCTGGACGAGCACGCGCACGCTCGGCGCCGCGGGGTCTGCTTCGCGCAGGCGCGGGAGCGTGATCGTCCCGTGCGCGGCCTCAAGCACGACGTCCATCTCGCAGGACGACGGTGTTGTCGCGCACGCCGGCTCTGTTGTGTCGACGTCGTTCAACTGCACCCCGCGGATGAGAGTGGGGGCTGTTGGGTCCACGACGATAGCCGCTTGCTCTGCTGCGCGCAAGTCCCACACGGGCGGGTCGTTGACGGCGTCGATGCGGACCTGCACCACCAAGTGCGTCTCCTCGGACGCCGCCGTCGTGTACTCGTCGAACGTGAACGCCGAGACGCGGAGCTCGTCGAGGCCGTGGAAATCCGCGTCCGGGAGGTACCGCAGCGTCTGGACGCTCCGGTTGATGTCCGCGAGCTGCCCCTTGCACCGGATCCGCTTGTAGCCGCTGCCGCTCGTGCCGTCCTCGAAGGTGACGCCTGTGGGCGACGAGAGCGACAGGACACCGCGCGTTGCTTCGAGCGTGACTGTCAGCGCGATACGCGAGACGTCGTCGGCGCTTGAGAAGCGCAGGTCGTGCACGAGCGCCCACGCGTCTTCGTCGCCGCGGACTGCGCCTGGCGCCTCGGCTGCGTGGTCGCTTGTTGGCGCGTTCCGCGGGCTGTGGATCGTGACAGGATCTGCGACCGAGTTGACGAAGACGCGACGTACCGATGTTGTCGTGCTGTTGAACGCCGACGCCGACGACGTCGACAGTGGTGCGTCCGACACGGTGACCGTGATGGCGTCGTAGCCGTCGCTCGTGGTGTCGTCGAACGTGCTGTCGACGCTGTTCCAGTTGCGCGCCGACGTGTACACGAGCGCCGCGAGCGCGCTGTTGACGTCGTGCAGCGTCCCGAACACGCGCAGCTCGTCGCGGCCGTCGGCGGCCACGGCTGTCGTCACAGCCGCCGCGAACGGCGAGCGCGGCTCCTCCAGCAACGCGAGCGACCCGAGCGCCGCGCGCAGCACGACGCGGATCGACGCGGTGTCCGCAGGCGCGTCGGGGTCCACGATGCGCAAGTCGCGGACGACGAGCGGCACGTCTTCGTCGCACTCGTAGATGTCGGTGCCCGACACGAGGTACGGCGCGTCGTTGACCTCTGCGACCTGCAATGGGATCACGACCGCGTCGCTCGCCAGTGTCTTCGTGTCGACAGCCGTGACGCTCAGAGAGTCCGTGCCGCTGAAGTGCGGGTCACTCGTGTACGACGCCGACGCGAGCACGAAGTTTGCACACGCGATGTCGGCCTCGAAGGCGATGCGTTTACGCGTCTCGTGCTCCGCGGCGTCCGAGGCGAAGCGCACGCTCCGCGTGATGCACTTGGTGTGCGCGAGGGCGAGCGTCCCGTGCGCCACCGAGAGGCTCAGCCGCAGCACTGTGTCGTGCTTGGCGCGCGGGCCGCGGCCGCTGTCGGCGTTGCGGACCGCCAGCCCGTGCAGCGACTTGGGGGCGTCTTCGTCGCACTGCAGCGGGCGGCAGCTCAGCCGGAGCGGCGAGAGGAAGTCGCCCATCGAGCGGTACGGGTGCAGTTGCTCGACGGCCTCGGGCACTTGGATCACTGGCGCGAGTACAGGAGGAGTAGCAGCAGCGAATTCAGTCACGGAGGCCGCTGCTGGAACGTCGTTGCTTGCGTCGTCTGCGCCAAAAGCATCCAAGTAGTAGTAGTAGGAGGTTGGGGGCTGAGCGGGGCACTGGATCGCGACGACTGGTAGCTTGGCGGCGGTCAGAGCGGGTGCATTGGCACCAGCAGCAGCGTCGAAGCCCGCGTCCCCGAGCATCTGCGAGCGATTCTCAGCGGTGTCCGAGGGAATCACGTCGACAGTAGCCGCGCGGGGCTTGAGCGCAAGTGCTGGCGTCGACGTGCGGCTCAGCGGCTGCACGTCGCTGTCCCGTGCTGCTTGCGGCGAAAGTCTCCCGAGCGCGAACTGAAGCTGGACGCTCCCGTGCCACTGCGGCGGGGTCTTGTAGACGATAGCGCCGATCGCGAGGCGCAGCGACGCCATCGACCCGTCGAGCGCGAACGCGTCGGGGCGGAACGCGGAGACCAAGTCGCCCGACCACGTCGCCGCGAATCTGCGCGCCAAGAACGCAAAGGCGCCCGTCGATGCGCGTCTCTGAACGACGTCCATGCGCGCGAACGCCCCGACGCCCGTGAGCGCAGCGCCGTCCGCCACGACTGTCGGTGGCGTCGCCGACATCGTCGACGACTGCTGGAGAAACACAAGCGCGTAGCTGACGCCAGCGCGCGGGCCGTCGACGCGGGCTTTCCTCACGGCCACCAGCCCTGCTCGGCTCGGCAGCGCCGTCGTGGCCTCGTCGGACGACAGGAGCGCCGCATTCACCGCCGCCTCGACAGCATCGGGCGTCGTGTCCGCCGACAGGAGAGCTGTCGTGCGATTTCTCCCGCCGACGCGCAGCTGGAACGAGCCCCCGAGCTGATTCGACGACTGGATGCTTACCACCGACACGCGCACGTTCGCCCCCGCCAGCTTGTCCGACGCGACGACCGCCAGCCGCGGGAAGTCGGGCGGCGCCCCAGTGAATGTGGCGCGCCACTCGTACGCGGCGAACGCGTCGGGGTCTCCTCGCGTGCACTCGACGCGCACGCCGCGCCACTGTCGCACTCGCTCCTGAAGCTGCGTGAGCGCGCGCGTGAGCGCGCTCTGTATCGAGTCGCCTGCGCGGCCGCCGAAGCTCTGCACGCGGCCTTCGTCTCTTTGCGCTGCCACTGCGCTCGACGAGATCGCGCCTGTGGAGGCAAGCAGCGCAGCTGTCCGCGCGTCCTGAAAGCCGAGCTCGAAGGCGCCGCTGACGCTCGACGTCGCGCTCGTGGCGACGCGATACACCGGGTCGGTGCGCATGACCCCCACGACGACGCTCAGGACGTCCCCTTGGCCTCGCCCGAGAGACACGCGCTCGACGCGGACGCTCGTCCTGTTCGCGAGCACGACGCGAGCGTCCGCGTCGGAGACCGTGGCGTCGGGGACGAGCCAGCTCCCGTTGCCGACGAGCAGCGGGACGCGCTCACCCGGGCTGAAGAACGTCACAAGCCAGGACGCCGCCTCTCCTGCGGCGTAGTCAGGCGACTCGGCCGCCACCTTCACGACGTCGACGCCCGCGAGCTCCTCGAGTGCGTCTTGCACCTCGAGCGCAGTCGCGGCGGCAGGCAACGCGCGCGTGCTCTCGCTGCCCAAGAGCAGGCGGAAGGAGCCCCCGAGAGGAGCCCCGACATTCGACGAGACGCACGTCACCGACGCGCCTGCGCCGACGCCAGTGAGACTCTGACTTGCGACCTGCGGGGCTGGGAGCAGAAGCGACGAGTCCGAGACCGATACGCGCCACTGAGCGCGCGCGGTGGCCGGGAGCGCGTCGGCCACGCGGTCGACGTGGAGCCGCAAGCGCGTGTCCTGCAGAGGCGTGTACAGCACGCTGAGCCTGGCTTCGATCGACTCGCCGACGCCGCGGCCGTTGTTGAGCTCGCCCAGCAGCTCCTGGGTCTGCATCGCGACCGCGTCGGCGTAGATCACTGCTGTCGGCTGCAGGTTGACGCCAGCAGCCGACAGGTCCGCCTGCAGCGTGAACGTGCCTGTCGCTGGCGCCGCGCCGCTGCCGTTCGGGTCCCAGACCGTCAGCACGAACACTTGCGTTCGTCTCGGTGCGTCGATCGCCACCCGTTGAATCTCCAGCTCGACGCGGAAGTTGCACGTCCCAGTGACGCGGTACCGCGTCGGCAGCGCCGGGCTCGAGCGAGAGGCTTCGTCCCCGACGACCGCGAGTCCCGACACGAAGACCTCGTCCTCGTCGGCGCTGTACACGAGATACGAACGCTCGTCGAGCGGCAGCGTGAGCTGCGGCGCGGCGCCTGGAGCTGCCGTGCGCGCGTGCGAGCAGCCGGTGTCGGCGATGCGGATCGACGTCTGGCGCGCCGGCCACGCTGCGACGCCGTGCCCGAGGTCGTCCACTGTGATGCGGATGTCGTTGGCGCCTGATAGACACGCCGCCGTCGCCCTCCTGGCATCGAAGAGCGACCTCCGGAGCAGCGCGTTGATGGCAGTGAGCGTGCCTTCGAACGCGAGCGCCGAGAACCCCGCGGTGATACTCGCATTCGGTGCTGCCTGGGACGACGCGGACGAGATGGCGCTGGTGCTGTCGGGGCCGCCGCGCACTGTGTCCAGCACTGTCATGCGCCGCAGCGCCGCGGGGTCGACGATGAACTCGCCGAGCTCCGAGCTCAAGTTGACGCGGAGCACCAGCGAAGGCGGCAGCACTGGCGAGCGCGACGGCTCCAAGTCAACGTCGGTGACCTCAATGTCCTCCAAAGAGAACAGCAGCGCTCCGCCGGTGCTGTCGTTTGTCATCACCACGGGAGCAAGCGGGCGGAAGCGAATGACCGGCGCGTCGTTTGCTGGCGTGACAAAGACCGGCGTCTCGACGGCGGTCGCGCGCGCACGTTGGTCGCTGGCAGCAACTCCGTCGACGCCCTCGTCCTCTCGCTCAATCGTCGCGCGGAGCGTGTCGAGGCCCGCGAAGTCCGGGTCGCCCTCGTACTGGAGCGAGTCGAGCGCGACTTGAACCGCCGCCGCTGGGCCCAGGATGTCGACACCGCGGCCGCCACGCGTGGTGGTCGTCTGCACGCAGCAGACGGAGCGCCGCACGTGGAGGTTGCCGTGGGAGACGGCAACACGCGCGACGAACAAGTCGCTGCTCCGAGTGCTGCTACTCGCGGTATCGACCGTCACCCAGGGTGGCAAGTCCGCAGCGAGGTCCTCGACTACCTGTAGCGACCTGGCGGTGCCTTGGCCTTCCGAGTCTCCAGTCGCGAGCACCAGCACGGGATGCGCTCGAGCCGACACGCTGTGCGGCAGTGTCGCCATCTGCGGTGGCGCATCGACGCTCTTGCCGGCGTCGGGTGACGGCTCGGACTCGGACTCGGGCTCCTCGAACGCGACAACGATCGTGGCAGTGTCGTTCCACTCAGGCGGGCGACTGACTGTGGTGCCAACGCTGTCGGCTGCCTCGACGAACGGCGACAGCGTCAGCTGCACCGTGTCCTCTCGAGCTGTCGTTTCTGCGCCAGGAGCACTCACGGGCACGTCCACTTGCAGCGTCGCGAGCACGTGGTTCAAGCCGCTCTCGCGTCCAACGAAGCGCATCGAAGACGCGCCTTGAGACGCCGCGTGCTCGTACGAGACGCCTGGCACGTACCGGGCGTAGAAGAAGCGGCAGTGAGCGCACGCGAACGCGAGTTCCATCACCCCCTGCTCGTCCTTGTCCTCGTCGTCGTCGTCGTCGTCGTCGTCGTCGCCGCCGACAGTACCGACAGCCTCGACGTCGTCACCGGTAACGGAACGAGGGGGAGCGACTTGGCGGACGCTGACGTCTGCGAACGCTGCGAGATTCGTGTGCGTCGAGCCCCACGCGCCATGTGACTGCGCAGGAGCCGCTGAGACGAAGCCGCTGGACGGCGCCACCACGAAGCGGCTCGAGCGCACCGCCCGAGGAGCAATGCGAAGTTCCACGTCGCCCACCGCGACCGACTCTTTCTCGGCGTTGAACAGCTCGACGCGGACCCGGACGCGGTCGCTTTCGTCCGCCGGGTCCGCGTGGAACTGCGTCGTTGCGAGCACCGCGCTCGCGCGCTCGAAGGTCGCGGCTTGAACGATGCGGGCGGCCCCGCCCAGCGCCTCGCTTCTGCTCTCGTATACCTCCGCGCACGCGAACTCGTCCCCCCAGTCGGACACTTTGCGCCGGAGCGTGCCGAGCGCCCCCGCGGACGTGTCGATCTGCAGCACCATGGGCTCGCTGCGGCCGTCGCTCTTGTCGCCCGTGTGGGCGAAGCGCTGGCGGAGGCGCAGTGCACGCGACAAGTTGAACGCGCTGGTTCGCGACACGAACAGCGCGTCTGCGCCGCTGTCGACGCGCTCGATCGCGTAGAGCTGCTCGACGCGAAGCTGCAGGTCCTCGCACGAGCGCGCGGCGCCGTCGTCGACGCAGACGCGGACTTCACCGGACTGCGCGCCGTCCGCCGCGGCGAAGCGCAGCAGCGGCTTGGCGAGCAGCGCGTTGACGCGCGCGTTCGTGCTCTTGATTGACAGCGCGTCGGTGCCAGCGCCAGTCACCGCGACGCCGTCGAAGAGCTCGCGCGGCGTGTTGCGCCACCACTTGAGCGAGCCGTTGACCGCGCGGAGGTGCACGTCGAAGACGTCGCCGTCGTCCGGGTCCTCGAGCCGCATCGTCGGGAGAAAGCGCATCGGCGGCGCGAACCACTCGCTGCTGCTGCTGCTGCGGGGGCTGTCGGTTGAGTCCCTCGGCTGCGTGAGAACGAGTCGCGGCGCGTCGTTCACGGGGGCGACGCGTACGACGAGCGTGCTCTCGAGTCCGAGGACGCGGCACGCGATCCGGTCGACGCCGTTGAAGTCGTTGGGTGGGGAGTAGAAGAGCGTGGAGACTGTCTTTCGGAGCTGTTGCCTGTCGCTCACGGTGACCTTCAGTGGGCTGTCGCTGTCGCTGTCGCTGTCGATAGAAGCCGACGCCGTGGCGACTCTGCTGTCGCTTGAGCTGGACGAACTCGTTGGCGCAAGGAACAGCCGGCCGCTCGCTGCGATCAACTCGATCTCGAACGAGCCGTCGATGGCGTCAAAGACGCTCAAGTCGAACGCGTCGCCGACGGGCACGTCGCGTTCATCCTCGAGCACTGCGATCTCGTCGTGCCTAAACACGCGCGGCGTCCACGTCAGCGACGCGTCGATGTCCAAGAGTAGCGTCGCCACCAGTGCGCTCTGCAGCGCCAGTCGCTGGCGTGGGATCCACTCGGAGACCTCTCGGCGCTGGCGCTGGCGACGCGACACCTCTGTGAGCGTGACGCGCACCGAGTGGTTCGCGGGCGCTGCTGTCGTTGCCGTTGCGCTCGAGAGCAGTCGCGGCGGAGAGTACTGGAACCGTAGCTGAGCGAGCGCCGCTTTCAGGTCTTCGAGCAGCCCTTCGAGCGTCACTGTAGCGCCGTCGCGCTCGGCTGTCGCGTCGGCGAACAGCGTGCCGGCGCTCGCCGACACTGTCGCGCGCAGCACCGAGTCGTCGTCAAAGTAGCGCAGCACGGGCTCGGCGCAGTCGTCGTGCGGCTCGAGCATCGCGAAGCGCGGCAGCGGCTGCGGCCGCGTGTGCGTGACGCGCAGCGTGGAGACGTTCGCGCCGCTGGCCGCCCATTGCCATCGCGGCAAGCGGTAGGCGGGCTCGACGAAGACTGGGAGCACGCCCGCGCCATCCTCGATCCCGCGCGCGTCCGACCCGGACGCTTTGCGCTCTGGCTGCCGGACACGGAGTACGACCTTGTCGGGGCCGTTGAAGCCACACCGCGGGACAAACCGCATCGACCGCAAGAGGCTGTTGACGTCGCGCACACTCGACTCGACGCGCACTTCGAGCGGCGCTGTGCTCACGTTCCAGTGCGCGCTGATCGCCGCGTCGTCGAACGCGAACGCGCCGTAGACGGCGCTGACTGTGAGCGCGATCCGCGTCGTGGCGTTCGCCGCAGGGCTGCGGAAGTTCCCGTCGACCTGGATGCTGAGCTTGGCAAGCGACACGGGCGCGTCCTGAACCGTGCGGAGCTCGTCGTCTGTGCCTAGAGAGAGCGACAGAGCGGAGACGATGCGTCAGTGCCTCGTGTCGACCAGTGTTTCACACACAGAGACGCCTCTGCTGGCTATCGACACGACGATGCGCTATCACGCACTCAGGACTCTGCCACGAAACAGCACGCGCGCTGTCGCCGGGCGCTTCGTGATCTCGACAGGAAACCGAAACGCTTTCGGTGGCGCTGTGACTGCGGCTGCGGAAGCTAGCGGGAGCTCGAGGTCGTCGTCCAGAGCGAACGTGGTGACTGCGATCTCATCGTCAGCTGCAGCGTGTGCCGCAGCGGACGGGGCGGGGAACACGTAGCGCAAGTGCTGCAGCTCTGCGTTCACGCCGACTCGCGAGCCCGTAAGCTCCACTTCCCGCTGCCATGCTCCGTCGACACCTGCAGAGTCCCAGCGGCTACTCCGGAACGTCAGGAAACCTGCGCGTGCCTGGATGCGAACACGGATGAGGCGGGAGCTGTCGGAGCGCGCCAGTGCCTCTGGGTACACGTCGGCGGCGGCGACAGCAGTGGACTCCAGTGACGAGTCTGCGAGCTGGAGACCGCAGATCGCGATCTCTTCGCCCTCCGCTGCTGTGACGAGCGACGCTGGCAGCACAAGCGAAGGTGCCTCCACGGGACTCACGATCTCCACTGCGACCGCTTCGACCGCCTCGGAGCGTGACGACCGGAGCCGCAGCGTGACACGGTCCGCGTCGGCCGAGCGCTGCGGGGCGCAAGTGTACACGAGCTGATGGCCTCGCAGCATCGCGTTCAGCTCGGACAACGAGCCGCGCCGCATCAACTTGGTCGCGTTCGCGTGCTCGTCGGCTTTATCAGTGCTTGGGTTGCTGTCATTGCTGTCGTTGTCGCCGTCGCCGCTGTCGCTGGGTTTGCTGGTCAGCGTTCGTATCGGCACAAGCGCGAGTAGCCCGCCGAACTCGCTCTCGATCTCAAGCGACAGCTCGACGTTAAAGCCGTCGAGTGTGATTCTGTCGATGGACACGCTGCTGTTGCGCTGCACGCTCACGAGCGGCCGAGCGAGTCGCACCACCAAGTCCGCGTCGCGCTTCTCAATGTCGACCGGGACGTCGACGCGCGCGATGCTTTCGGCCCCCTCGAGCGTCGAGAGCGAGAGCGAGAGCGCGTCCGTCGCGACCAGCGCCTCGTCGCCTCGACTCACGCGGCTCACGACGACGTCGACTGCTGGCGACGACGCGACGTCGCTCGGCACGACGCGGATGTCGAGCGCGCGCGGGTGGGAGCCTTCAATGCGCCAGTCGAAGAGCTCGGCGCCACGGCGGCCGAGAGCTGACGGCACTCGCTGCACTGTGAGCAGCCTGAGCGCGTCGACACGCAGCCGCTGGATCGCTGCTTCCACGTGCGCCGCGTCGGCGTCGAGCGCGATCGGCTCTGTCGCGCGACCAAACACCGTCAAGCGGAAGGTCCCGGGGCTCGGGGGGAGACGCTCGCACACGTCGGCCTGCGAGGAGCTGAGCGTCGCTGCGAGTGGAGAGTGGCCGACAGAGGACTCGAGCAACGACGCGCGGAGCGTGAGGTCGGGGAACGCGGGCGGCGCGTCGCGGAAGGAAAAGTCGAGCGATAGCGCTGGGCTCGTGGCAGGCGCCAGTGTCCTGCGCACGCGCACTGTAGTCGTGGGGAACAGCAGCCCGAGCGTCACATCCGACGCTTTCAGGCCCTTCTGCGTCGCTGTCGCCTCGACTGTGAACGGCGCCAGTGCGCCTGTCGGCGTCGCGAGCAGGACGCCACCGGCGCGGCCGACGGCGGCTCCGAACGTGACGCGCCACTCAAAGCTCCTGCCGTCGCTGGCGTCGACGCGCGAGACTTCGAGCTGAGGGTCCACGACCACTTCGAGCAGCTTCAAGCGCATCGCGGCGCTGTCTGTGAGTCCGACGGGGACCGGCGTCGCAGTCTTCGCCCCCAAGTACTCGACACTGAAAGACCCCGAGAGGTCCGCGACCTGGAACGGGAACGCGGCGCTCACTCGGAGCCGCTGGATCTCCCGCTGAAGCGCCACGTCGGCCGGGAGCGATGCTCCGCAGCCCATGCCCAGTACCTTGGTCTCGATCACGCTCTCGGCGTCGCTGTGCTGGATCGCGGCCGACGTGCACGTCACGTCCGCGCTCAGACTGACGTTCAGCGACGCACTGTAGAAGCCCGCTCGGACGGTGGCTGCGAGCTGGAACGACCCAGCGACGGCCGAGTCAGCCCTCGACGTCGCCAGTGTCTGAGAGCGCGCGCTTGTCACGCGCGGGACGGACGAGAGCTGGACGACCTGGCGCGCCATCGTGGCAGCGAAGACGGACTTGTCGCGCAGCAGGTCGGAGCTCAGCGCCAGCGAGACAGCCGCCATCGCGGCCTCCAAGTCCGCGATCGAGCCGCGCAGCTCAAGCTCGGTTGGCGCCGGCTGGCTGTGCACGACACTCGAGTGCGCGGGGCGGCTGAAGATGTCGTAGACGAGGAAGACCTGGCGCGAGCGAATCGACCAGCGCAGCTGCTCGTCGCTGGCAGTGGCGACTGCTTGAAGGTGCGCGGTGGCCATCGACGAGAGCGGCGAGGGCTCCTCAGTCGTCGTCCGGCGCCACGGAAGAGCCACTGCGACCTGCGAGAGGGTGGTGCGTGCTGCGTCCGCCTCGCGAACGACGAGCGTCGGCGGAAGGCGGAGCCGGAGGTTGCGGTAGTTAGGCAGCACGAGGACGTCGAACGTGGTGGACGCCTGCGCCGGCTCTCGAGCAGCGTCTGGGGCCCTGGGCGACTCGGTCGGCGCCTGTCGGAGTACCACTTGCAGCGAGTTGAGCGCGTGCGTGGCAAATGCGACAGAGTACGCGCGGACGGAGCTCGCGACGAGCGTGGTGAGACGAGCTGCGGGCGCTCGGATCCGCAGCTGCCGGCTCAAGACCCAGAGCTTCACGCTCGCGACGCTCGTGACGCCGAGTTCGAACGCCAGCGAGCACGGGAGGTCGACGACGAGGACGCCTTCGCGCGCGTCTTCGGTGGTCCGGAACACGCGAGCGCGCTCCACCCGCTCTCCTGGCACCGAGACGCTTCGCAGAGCCGTCGCGATGAGCGCCTCGTCGCTCTCATAGCTCTCGGCGCCGCTGCGGAGCGCGATGCTCGAGGACTCGCGGAGCTCGCAGTCCCCCACGAGCGCGCACACGGTTCTCGTGAAGCGGATCGAAGGTGCGACTGACGCGCCCTGGAGCTCCACATGCGCGCCGCACCAGTCGACAGCGTCCGTGTCGCCAGCGTCGTGTTGCTCCGTCTTTGCTGCGAGGGCGGAGAGATTGAGAAGCTGCGACGCTCCGCCCGAGGCGACGTGGACGATCAGTGGGATCTGCGCCAGGGCCACGCCGCGGTACTCGATGGTGCACTCAGTGGTGGAGGCGACGAGCGGGGACTTCGTTCCTGGCGGGACGGCTCGGCACTGGACGAGCGTGTCGAGCTCTCCCGTGAGGTCTGCGAGCGCGCGCGTCAGCTGCTGCTCTGCAACTGCCGAGTCCCGCGACGGCTCCGAGGCTGAGAGCACCAGCTCTGCTGCACGTGATGTGAGCCACGACCTGTGCGTGCTGCGGAGACTGAAGACGCCGGTCTCTGCCGCACAAGAGAGAGCGTCAGTCCCACCAACGAGGCTCAGGAACCACGTGGTCGCAACGAGCCGCTCGTGTTGTCACCTGCGGCACTGCGGCGAGAGACCGTGAGCGTCTGCACGTACGCGACCGCCGGCTGCGAACCAGCGGCTGGCGCCAGCCACACGCTGAGCTGCGCGTCGCTCTCGACGCCGACGAGCGTGCCATCCGCGTGCTCGAAGCGCATGTCGAGCGCCACGTCGTCGACGTTCCCAGGTGCAAAGCGCATGGCGAGCGGCGCCGACAGCCGGTTCGTCTCGATCACGACGACTTCCGCGCCTGGCGCCAGCGACAGCGTCCCGACGTCCGGCGGTGCGGGCGCAACGTCCACAGGGAGGAGCAGAGCTCCCTCGACGATGTCGCTGCCCGCCCGCGTGGCGCTGCACGCGCCGCTCATATGCGCTCGGACGTCGATGGTGTCGGTGGCAAAGAACGAGAGCGTCGGGGGCGCCAGGGGCGATCTGCTGCAGTAAACGACGCCGCCGCGCGCCAGCAGCGCGTGCAGATCCGCTCGGGCGCCTCGGAGCGTGACGCTCGCGGCAGCGGGCGGCGCCGGCAGTGCGGGGTCCAACTCGACGCCGACCACGTCCACGCGGTTTGCGAGCGCCGACACGACGCTCACGCGGAACGCGCCCCGGAGTGCCTGGAGGGTGAGGCTCACGACGTCCGTCGGGATGGCGGTGGCTCCTGTGGCGGCTCCTGTGGCGTCGTCCCCCTCGTGCGCCAGTTGGAGTCGGAGCGCTGGGAGCGCAGCGCACGTCGCCTGGACGGAGCGTACAGACGCGACGGCGTCCGGAGCTGCGATGCGGAGCGCTGGGGGCGGCGTCGTGTAGCGGAGCAGCAGCCGGCGAGTGAGCGAGAGCGCGGGTCCGAGAGAGCGGCTGCTGCTGCTGCTGCGGTCGTCCGGTGCGAGTCCCAGGCCAGCGAACGCGTAGGCGGCGCGCGTGCCGTCGATGTCGACTGGCAGCTGCGCCACGCGGACGTTCAGCGCGTCCTCTGGCTGCTCGCGGGGCACGAGACACGCGTCCGGCGGCTCGTAGACGAGCGCCGTGAGCAGCCGCTGCGCCTCGCGCAGAGTCGTGACGACCGCGAGTCCGCGCTGGTGCTGCTGCTGGTCGTGGGCTGTGAACGTGTCGACGAGCGTCGAGGCGACTGCGTCGTCGATGGCGACGCTGCCGACGCGGCACGCGACCTGTCGAGCGCCGCGTGAGGGGGATCATCCGAGTCGACGAGTGTTGGTCGCCCACTCAACACTTGGGTGTGTGTAGGACGCACCGAGAGGTTGAGAAGTGCCCGCGCTGTTGCGTCGCCATCGAGCGAGTCGAGAGCGATGGCGGAGAGTGCGACACGGCGGCCAGGAGCCACGGTCAGCGCTTCGACTGGATGCTCCTGTTGTGCAGCCCAGTCGGCGTCAACACGCGTCAGTGGATAGGAATGTGCGAGAGAGAGAGAGAAAGGAGAACGCACGTCTGCGAGTATGAGCGCAGAGCTGGCAGCGCTGACAGCAGCGAGGCCGCAGCAGAGCGAGAGGAAGAGGAAGAGTGCGAGCTGGAGCCCGCGGCTGCACGTGGTGCTGCTGGTGGTGTGCATCGCGAGTCGCGCAAGATCTGGCGTGAATAAACCGAGGGAAATCATTTTTGCGACCTTTGGCCTCTCATGACGAGAGGCTGCCACAACCTGCTGGTGCAGCCGCGGTCGTCGAGGCGCACGCGCTTTCCGCTCTCGGTGGCAGGGCAACTTGCTGCTCACGACGTTGCTGCTTGGGCAACGTGTCGATGAACTCGATCAGGTCGATTCCCATGGCGGATCTCACGAGCTGCGGTAGGCGCTGCTTCGTGTCGCGCATACTTCACGGATCCTCGTCTCAGACGCGACTGCAAACGACATCTGCGGGCGCCATCTAAGTACGTCAAGGACCTCGTCTTCGTGGGCCCGAACGTGCGTGCGTGTAAGCGGCCGTCGTCCCCTGTTGGTCCTGTGCGCGAGAGATGGCTGCTGTCGGCTCACGCTGTCGCCCTGTCACTGTATCGTAAACGCACGCGTGGCTTGGAGCAAGTGCTGCTCGCTCGCGAGCGTCCTTCACGTCTTTGGCCGTAACGTGCACCAAGTGGCGCCCGAGTGCACGCTCGACACGCTCCTGCAGACGTTCAGAGCCGAGAGCACGCGCTTGGCGCTCGTCAAGCGCGTCAGCGGAGGCTCCGCGCCCGTGCGTATGATCGCAGCAGCTTGTGTGCGATACTAAGGGGCGACGCAGGACGAGACGCTCTGAGAAGAGCTCGTTGGCATCGTGACGCTCGAGGACGTGCTGGAAGAGATCCTGGAGGTCGAGATCCTGGACGAAAGCGACGTCCCCGAGGTCCACGCGCTCGCGCAGCGCAAGAACCGCCTCTCATGCCGTTATGCAGACACCCCGGTCGCCTCAGTGTCGCCGACATCTGCTGGAGGAACTCGGCTGCGAGGGAAATTCCGGACTTGTGGACATACCCGAGGCGCTGCGAGGCAACATGCGCCTCGTGCTGTGGATCTGCAGCACCGTGAAGACGCACTGCGCGGAGCTCGTGGCGATCAATGCGGAGCTCGAGCACATTGCGCGCCTGGGCGACGAGGAGCGCCTGCGCCTGTGCGAAGACATCGCTCGCCTGCAGCGAGACAAGGCGACGCTGGAAGCCGAGCGACCGCATCACTACCTGCGCGTCAAGCAGCACGTGCTGCGTGCGGCGTCACAGGTGTGTGTCCTCATGTGACGCGGTGGCGTATGTTACAAGAAAGAGTGCTAGAGTTTGATATGTGTAAATTTCCAACTTTCATGAAAGAGTGCCATTCTGCCTTTCCAAAAAGTATGCTGGAAAATGGGACAACAGCAAACTTTCTTGAAAGAGTGAGAGGTTCAAATTCACAGAAAGAGTGCATTTTCAAACCACAGCAGCACTCATTCTGGAAATATAAACTTTCATAAAAAAGTGATATTAAGACTTTCATGAAATAGTGCCAAGTTAAATCTCTGAAAACTGCTGTGTTAGTCTTGACTGTAATTTCAACCTTCATAAAAGAGTGCTATTTTGATTTTTAAAAAAACGGGAAGTGGTGCCATTTCATACTTTCTGTCAGTGTTTAACTTCACTGAAAAAAGGCATCGAAAGACTGAAAGCACTCTTTTCGTTAAGTCTAGATATTCTACGTCACTGAATTGAGATCCGCGACTGAGTGACGTCTGACCGAGGTGAGGACGAGTCTTCGCCCTTGATCACGAACTGCGCGTTGAATGGACCAGAGATGTGGAGCGCCTTGCGAGCTCCTTGGCGCCGTCGACGAGATGTAGCTCTTTTTCTGTTAGTTTTGCGTTACTCCGTCATGTCATCAGCTCCACCACACCAGACCACACCTAATGTGTGTACACCACACGGGATGACGAAAACACTGCGAAATGTCGCGGATATGGTTTACACTCGATTAAACTATAGTCGTGGAACGCAATAGAGATTTCTTGGTAATGAAAAAATGCAAGGATTGTGTAGTCTTGTTGGAGTCGGAAAGGGAATAAGTCCCAATGCTATATCACTACCAGAACGCTTCTATTGCATTCCACGATTATAGTTTAAACAAGTTAAAATCATGTCCACGCCCTTTCACGCTGTTGACGATCGTAAATCATCAATTTATGTATTTCAATTTATGGATTGTTTGATAGATAGTTGGATACGTTCAAATTCGGTTGCAAGTCAAATTTGAACGCAAATTTTAAGCGCATCGGCATTAAATTAGACAGCCACCTCTCAGACTCGGATACAAAACGCAAATTCAAACATATTAGTGCGTACTTAATACGTACTTACAACAAAAGAAAAGGTTCGAATTCGTACGTACATCCGCATTCATACTTAACGTACAAATTCGAACCACATCAGTGAGTACTTAAAAAGTAAAAAAACGTACTTACTTTTTAATAAAGGTTCAAATTCGTACACGTACATCCGCATTAGACATTTTCCACATCCGCATTCGGACATTCACATCCGCTTTTGGCATATTTTCGTACTTTAAGGAGTTAAAGTTCATATGGACAAAACGCGAACTTTATCAAATTTTGAACGCGTCGGCAACCAATCAATCATTTGCGGGCGCGAGAAGACACACTCTCGAGCACGACACTTCTTCCCACACCAGTGCCCGCTTGACAAGCCCAAGTGAAGCGCCTCTCCCCCGCAGGAAGGAAGGAAGCGAACGAGCGTCCGTGCGCAGCAGCAGCAGCAGTTACAACGATGGTGAAGAAGAAGGTGGACGCGCGCGTGCGCGTGCTGCTGGAGAACTGCATCAAGGAGAACTTCCGCTCGTTCGTGGTGCTCGTGGGCGACCACGGCAAGGACCAGGTGATGAACCTGCACTACATCCTGAGCAAGGCGGCCGTGAAGGCGCGGCCAAAGGTGCTTTGGTGCTACAAGAAGGAGCTCGGGTTCTCGACGCACAAGCAGAAGCGCATGCGGCAGATCAAGAAGCAGCAGCAGCGCGGGCTCTACGACCCGGACAAGGACGACCCGTTCGAGCTCTTCATCTCGGCCACGGACATCCGCTGGTGCTACTACAAGGACACGCACAAGATCCTCGGCTCGACGTACGGCATGTGCGTGCTGCAGGACTTTGAGGCCATCACGCCCAACATCATGGCGCGCACGATTGAGACGGTCGAGGGCGGCGGCGTGTGCGTGCTGCTGCTGCGCACCATGTCGAGCCTCAAGAAGCTCTACACGATGAGCATGGACGTGCATGCGCGCTTCCGCACCGAGTCGCACCAGGACGTCGTCGCGCGCTTCAACGAGCGCTTCATCCTCTCGCTCGCGTCCTGCGAGCGCTGCCTCGTGCTCGACGACGAACTCAACGTGCTGCCGCTCTCCAAGCACGCGCGCAAGCTCGAGGCGCTGCCACCGGCGGCCGCGGGCGATGACGCGACGCCCGACCAGGCAGAGCTCCGGGCGCTTGCCGAGTCGCTGCGCGAGACGCAGCCGGTCGGCGCGCTCGTGGCGCAGGCGCGCACGCTGGACCAGGCAAAGGCGATCCTGACGTTCGTCGAGGCGATCTCGGAGAAGACGCTGCGCTCGACCGTCGCGCTCACGGCGTCGCGCGGCCGCGGCAAGTCGGCGGCGCTCGGCATGGCACTCGCGGCGGCCGTCGCGTACGGCTACAGCAACATCTTTGTGACGGCGCCGTCGCCCGAGAACCTCGGCACGGTCTTTGACTTTGTGTTCAAGGGCTTCGACGCGCTCAAGTACAAGGAGCACCTGGACTACGAGGTCGTGCAGAGCACGAACCCCGAGTTCAACCACGCAGTCGTGCGCGTCAACATCTTCCGCGAGCACCGGCAGACGATCCAGTACATTCTGCCGAGCCACCACGAGAAGCTCGCGCAGGCCGAGCTCCTCGCGATCGACGAGGCCGCCGCGATCCCGCTGCCTGTGGTCAAGCAGCTGCTCGGGCCCTACCTCGTGTTCATGTCGTCCACGATCAACGGCTACGAGGGCACGGGCCGCTCGCTGTCGCTCAAGCTCCTGCAGCAGCTGCGCGAGCAGCAGGGTAGCGCCGGCGACGCCGCGGCGCGCGCCGCGTCGAGCGTGCGCGGCGATCACCGACAGCGCAAGGGCGAGCGCAAGCTGCACGAAGAGCGCTGGCAGGCAGCGAGCTCGGCGGCCCACGCGGCGGCGGCGGGCGCGACCACGGGCCGCGTGCTGCGCGAGGTGTCGCTCGCGATCCCGATCCGGTACGCGCCGGACGACCCGGTCGAGAAGTGGCTGAATGCGCTGCTGTGCCTGGACGCCACGAGCGCGTCGCACCGGATTGTCGCGGGCACGCCGCACCCGAAAGACTGCGAGCTGTACTACGTGAACCGCGACTCGCTCTTCTCGTACCACAAGCTCTCGGAGAGCTTCCTGCAGCGCATCATGTCGCTCTACGTGTCGTCGCACTACAAGAACCAGCCGAACGACCTGCAGCTGCTCTCGGACGCGCCGGCGCACCACATCTTTGCGCTGCTCGGGCCCGCGGCCGAGGCGCAGGGCAACGCCGGGCAGCTCCCGGACGTGCTCTGTGTCGTGCAGGTGGCGCTCGAAGGCGCGATCTCGAAGGAGTCGGTCACGGCGCAGCTGGCGCGCGGCCAGCGCGCGTCCGGGGACCTCATCCCCTGGACCGTTGCGCAGCAGTTCCAGGACTCGGAGTTCGCCGCGCTCTCGGGTGCGCGCGTGGTGCGGATCGCCACGCACCCGGACGTCACAGGCATGGGCTACGGCTCGCGCGCGATCGAGCTGCTGACCCAGTACTACCAGGGCGAGGTGGCGAGCGACGTGCAGGACGACGCGGCCTCGAGCGCCGCCGCTGCAGCGGACCAGGAGGGCGGCGACGAGAACGATGACGACGCCGACGCCGACAGCGCCAAGCTGCTGCTGAAGGAGAAGATCAAGCCGCGCAAGACGCTGCCGCCGCTGCTGCTCCCGCTCGACGAGCGCCCGTGCGAGCGCCTGCACTGGTTCGGCACGTCGTTCGGGCTCACGCTCGGGCTGCACAACTTTTGGTCGCGCGCGGGCTTCAAGGCCGTGTACGTCCGGCAGACGGCGAACGAGCTCACGGGCGAGCACACAGCGATTTTGCTGCGCGCGCTGCGCTGCGACGACCTGCCCGAGGCGCCCGCGAGCGGCTGGCTCGACGAGTTTGTCGGCGACGCGCGCCGGCGCTTCGTGTCGCTGCTCTCGTACGAGTTCGCGACGTTCTCTGGCGCGCTGGCGCTGAGTCTGCTGAGCGACGACGGCGACAAGGCGGCGGCGGCCGACAGTGTCGACAGTGCCGAC
>SMMQ01002558.1:3327-13748 GCA_008271595.1 [Pythium] brassicae (nom. inval.)
CGAAGCGAGCGCTTCCACAGTGGCCGACTGCCTTCGATGGATCTCGCGTCCTGGCGCAGGTTGTTGGTTGTCGGCCAAGCTGGTCGCGCGACCAGCTGCTGCAACAGCGTCGTGTCTTACAGGACCAGCAGGAGCCGCGGGTTCGCCGCACTCGCCGGCACCATCTGATGGCCTCGTGACCCGCGTGACCCGAGCGACTCGTCTCTGGGGCGACGGAAGAAGCCTCCGTTATTTCCCAGAAACACAGGCTCTCCGACCTCCTCAGTCTCTGCTGGTCATTCATTCATGGCCCTCGCCCATGACCACGTGCGACTTGTGACGCGCGCCGCTTGGAAGAGAAGGCGGTCGTTTCGTTGCCAGTTCCGATCTGGCAGCCAACCCCCGAAGCCCTCAAGCCCCCAAGCCCCCCTCTCTTTCCTCCCTTCTCTTCGCTGCTCGCTCACCCATGGAGAGCCTCACGATGCAGGGCATGCTCGGCATGGCGCTGCCCATCGCCGCCGCGTCGCTCCCGTACTGGCACCAGGAGCTGCTCGCGCAGGACGCCGCGAGCGTCTCGCGCAAGCGCCAGCGACTCTGTTCGCAGGGCCCTCGCCGCCGCGTCTACGAGGTGCGCGCTTCTCTCTCTCTCTCTCTCTCTCTCTCTGTGTTGGATCTTGAGAAGCCGTGCACTATTGTGTGGTCCTAACGCCCCTCCCCCCCTTCTTAACTGTGTGCCCCACAGAGCGACCGCTTCATCCCTGCGCGCTCGTCCATGGACATGGAGTACTGCAGCTACATGGTCACCGAGTCTCAGCACCCGACCGGCGCGTGTCCGCCCAGCAGCGCCGACAACGCGACGACGCGCTTCTCGAGCGGCGAGGTGACGGACAAGCAGACGCGGTACAAGGAGGCGCTCGCCGCGAACTTGCTGTACCGGAGCCCGGAGAAGCCCTCGAAGACGTCGCTGTTGCACTTCCACGGCAGCAGCCACGCTATCGCCGGCGGTGCAAGCGACGCGCCGTCGTCGTCGGCCTCAGCGTCCGCGATGGCGTCGCCGTACTCGCCCATGGCGACGCGCTGCCACCAGTCGCTCCGCCAGCTCGGACGCACGCACTCGCCGATCGCCGAGCCGTCGGCGGCGGCGCGGCGGCGCCACATCCCATCGTCGCCGACGCGGATCCTGGACGCCCCGGAGCTGCGCGACGACTACTACCTGAACCTCGTGTCGTGGGGCGACAACAACGTCCTCGCCGTGGCGCTCGACCAGACGGTGTACTTGTACCACACGGAGAGCGGCGCGATCCAGGAAGTCCGCGCGTGCTCGTCGCGGAGCGACTACGTGACGTCGGTGGCGTGGGTGAGCGAGCCTGGCGGTCCGGACCGCCTCGCGGTCGGCACGTTCAGCGCCGCGCTTCAGATTTGGGACACGTTCACGACCACGAAGCTGCGCACGCTACGCGGCCACCAGGAGCGTATCGGCGCGCTCGCGTGGAACGGCACGCTGCTCACGTCGGGCTCGCGCGACACGACGATTGTGCACCACGACTTGCGCGGCGGCGACCGCCACGTCGTGTCGACGCTCGAGGGGCACCAGCAGGAGATCTGCGGGCTCGCGTGGTCCCCCGACGCCAAGACGCTCGCGTCGGGGGGCAACGACAACTGCCTGTGCCTCTGGGATAGCAGCAAGAGCGGCAGCAGCCACCCGAACAACAGCCACCTGAACAACAGCCACCGTGCGTCCGGGCCGAGCGCCGGCAGCCGCTCGACGGCGCCGCGGCTCAAGCTGCTGCAGCACAAGGCGGCGGTGAAGGCGCTCGCTTGGTGTCCGTGGGAGCGCAACCTGCTGGCGTCGGGCGGCGGCACTGCCGACCGCACGATCAAGTTCTGGAACAGCGCGAACGGGAAGCTGCTCAACTCGGTGAACACGGGCTCGCAGGTGTGCGGGCTTGTGTGGTCCAAGACGGAGCGCGAGCTGCTCTCGTCACACGGCTTCTCTCAGAACGAGCTCTGTCTCTGGAAGTACCCGACGATGGCGCGCGTGCGCGAGTTCACGGGCCACACAGCGCGGGTGCTGCACCTCGCTATGTCGCCCGACGGCTCGTCCGTCGTGTCGGCCGCCGCGGACGAGACGCTGCGCTTCTGGAGCGTCTTCGCGTCGTCTAAGCACGCCAAGTCGACGCGCCTGTGCGAGAGTCCACTGCTGTCGAGCGCGGTGATCCGTTGAACCAATGGCGCCCAAAACAACAACACGCCCAAGTATACAAAACCCAAAACAACATACATGCCCAAAACAACAACCAACCTCCAAACGACAGATGCTTTTCCATTTGGGAGAAGACTGTCGTCACGCCCTCCCTCTATCATGCAAACAGGTACCCGACTGCCATCTTGTTGAACGCGCGCAGTGACGCCGGCAGGAGCTTCGTACTCGTCTCCAGGCGCGAGGCGACGGCTGCGCAGATCGCAGGCGAGAAGATCAAGTCTTGCGTCGCCGGAGCGACCGCCAGGCTGTCCTGTGCGCGTGTGCTGCTGGCGTCCGGCGCGTAGAGCACCTTGAGCACGCGACGGAACTCGGACACGTGCGGCGGTGCCTTCACTGTCGTCTCCCAGCTCAGCAGCTGCAGGAGCAAGGGCGGCGGTGGCTGCGAGCCACTCGGTCCCATCGCTTCTCCACCGGCGCCGCCGCCGCTTGACTCGTCGCGAGCCGCTTCAGGCGAGCGCAACGTGAAGCGAAACACGCCGTCCGAGTCTGCGAACTCGAGCAGCCTGGCGCACACGACGCTGTCGACTGTGTACCGCGCAAAGACATCGTCGCCAGCTCTCGCTGCGTCCTCTGTCGCCCCTCTCCTGGACGCGATCACGTGCTTGTCGAGGCGGATCGTCGCCGCGTTCTCTCGGTGCCGCATGCCGAGCGCCGCTGCGCACGTTGCGCATCGCAGTGGCTCCCAGAGCTGCTTGGCGTCGTCGTCTTCACCGTCGTCTCCAGTGCCACTCGCTCGCGTCTCGTTGTTCGTCGTAGACGCAGCAGAGAGAGGCGACGTCGCCGTCTCCGAGCGCTCGAGCGCGCCAGCGACCACGTTCGCGTCGTGCAGCAGAACGTGCACCTCGCCCACGTACACGCGCGCCGGCTGCGCGAAGATGTCGTCGCGCGGCAGGTGCTCGAAGGCGCCGATGCCCGCCCCCCAAAAGTCGAACATGTCGACCCAGTTCGCCGACGGCAGCGGCTGCACGCGCTCGATCCGCGCGCCGGCAGCATCCACCAACACGCTGTCGCACGCGCGACACACGAGCCGCGCGTAGTTCGCTGCGCGCAGCTCCGCGGCGTCGACCTGCGTGAACGATGCGAAGCCGTCGCCGGCGAGCTCCTTGTCGCCGTCTTTCACAGGGAGCCGCACGTGCACGTAGTCGACCTGGACGCTCGCGACGCAGTTGGCTTCGTCCACGTTGCGTTCGATCTCGGTCGTCCAGCAAACAAGTTCGTCTCCACTCCCGTCTTCGCGCACTACCGTTAGCGTGACAGTCGGGAACGCCACGCGCACGCGGAGCTGCCGCGCCTCTAAGCGGCGGGCGTCGCGGAGCTGAATGAAGCACTGGTAGCAGCCGATGTTGCGCTGGAACTCCATCACGAAGGCTACGACACTCGGCACAGCTGGTGTTGCAACGGCTGCATCAGCGTTTGCAGTCGTTGCAACAGCGAGGTCGGACAAAGAGTCGGAAGTGATGTCGAGTGACTGGAGGGCGGCATCGAGTTCGCGCTCGCGCTGCGCTTCAGCGGCGCTGGCTGCAGCAAACTCGGACTGTGCAGTCTGCAGCTGCGCCTGTGCGTCGCCGGCGGCCGCGAGCGCGCGTGCGTGCTCTTCCTGCGCCGCCAGCAGCTCGCGCAGAGCGGCGTCCATGTGTCGTGCGAGAGGATCTCGTCGCTTTGGCCACGTGAGTCGCTCGCTCCCATTCGTCAAAAACATGTCGAGCCCTCTCCGATTGGCTGGCTACAAATGAAAGGCTATTTTTGTTATTTTAGTCTTTCGTTTGTGCCGCTTGACCAGCAAAAGGTTCCCATTTCGCAACCTGCCAGCCAAGCGCTCGCTCGCTCGCCCCGCACCTCGTCGCACGCTGCAGCTGGCTGCTCCACCCGACCGCCATGACCGCCCTCGAGAGCGTCCCGAGCTTTGACGCGCTAGCGGCGTCGCTGCTGGACCTGAGCCAGCCGATGGGCAAGCGCACGCGCGCGGTCTTCTACCTGCGCACGCGCGGCCAGAAGGCGGACCTCCAGGTGCTGCTCCAGGGTGCGTGCGCCGCCTGCCCGCAGCCAGTAGATCGGATCGTGTGGTCTTGGAGAGTGCACGGAGTCTGATGCCAGCTTGCACGTTCTCGCTCTCTATTGTAGCGCTGCTGAACAAGAAGGACTCGGAGCTCATGCGCCACGAGCTCGCGTACGTGATCGGGCAGTTCCAGGACCCAGACGCGTGCGAGACGCTGGCGAAGATCGTCGAGGACGTCGAGGACGACGGCATGGTGCGCCACGAGGCGGCCGAGGCGCTCGGCGCGATCGGCCACGCGCAGGCGCTGCCCGTGCTCGAGAAGTTCAGCAAGGACCCGGCGCCCGAGGTCTCGGAGACGTGCGAGCTCGCGCTGCGCCTCATCAAGTACAAGCTGCAGGCGGCGGCGGGCGAGATCGTCGAGGGCGAGCACGACCGCAACCCGTACCTGTCGGTGGACCCCGCGCCGGCCGTGAGCAAGGACGTGCCCACGGCGGCGCTCAAGGCGACGCTGCTGGACCCGAGCCAGTCGCTCTTCGACCGCTACCGCGCCATGTTCTCGCTGCGCAACCGCAACACAGAGGAGGCGGCGCTGGCGCTCGCTGAGGGCTACGGCGACGCGAGCGCGCTCTTCCGCCACGAGGTCGCGTACGTGATGGGGCAGATGGAGAACCCGGTGACGGTGCCGGCGCTCAAAAAGGTGCTGATGGACCCGAGTGAGCACCGCATGGTGCGCCACGAGGCCGCCGAGGCGCTCGGGGCGATCGGCACGCCCGAGTGCGAGGAGATCTTGCAGGTATACCTCAAGGACGCGGAGCAGGTCGTGCGCGAGAGCTGCGAGGTGGCGCTCGACATCATGGACTACTGGGCCACGCCGGTTTCGACCTCGGATGAGTGACGTGGGAGGAAAAACCACCGCAGGAGAACAAGATCGCGCGCTTACTGGCCAACGGTCCAATTTATTGTTTGGTAACATCGCATTTTTGACTCTTGTGAAGACACATCACAACTCGGTTAATTTATTCGGGCAGCACACGCGCCATCATTCGAGGACCGGCGCGCGTGCTCCGCCCACTTGCTCCGTGCGTCCGCTTCCTTGTGGCTTCCCAAGGAGGTGGAGTCCGTTGCCTTGTCCGCCGCCGCATGCCGGCGGCGTTTCCGCATACTGTTCCCAGTGGGAGGCGCTCCGAGCCCCCGGTGTCTGTCGAGACGCCCCTGCTTATGGGGCGTCTTTCATACTAAAAACCACCACACCGTCTAAAGTCTCCACCACTTCACTCACTCGACCCGCTGCTCCGGGATGCGCTCAAAGCGCCGGGCGCCGGCTGTCGAGCACCGCGCGCTCTTGGGCGGCGGCCCAATGCTCACCGAGCCGCGGTAGCTGCCGCCAGCGAACGAGTTCTGCGCCGCGCCGAACGGCGCGCGGCGCTCGCGCGTGCAGATGTAGTGGCCCGCGAGCCCGTCGGCCGGCACGAGGTACCCGAACGTGACCGTGCGTAGCGGGCCCTCGCGCACCGCCGGGAGCCCTGCAACTGGGAGCACCGGGTCGATCACAAAGCTCTCGTCGTTCGAGATGAGCACGATCTCGAGGTTGAACATGCTCGCAGCAGCGTAGAGCTCCGCAGTCGTCGCCTGCTCGTCCGACGTGTCGCGGAAGACCTCGTAGCGCTCGCGCAGGTCCTCTTCGTCCTGCAAAAGGAACGCGGCGAGCGTCGCGACGTGCGCGAGCGCGTAGTCCATGAGCTTGACGCGCAGAAACTGCGCGGCCGCAACCCGCCGGGGCGCGACGCCGTCCGCCGCACCGACGTTCACGACCGCCATGCTCGCCGGGTACTCGCGCAGGCACTGGAGCGGGAACATCTCGTACACGACGCAGTGCAGCAGGCACGAGCCGTCGGGCGGCATGCCGACACCCATGAGGTCGAGCTTGAGCAGTTCCTCCTCCATGCGCGCGCGCTGCAGGTCGAGCTCCGGGGTGATCACGTCCGACGGCGTCACCGCCATCATCGAGCCGCGCGATACGCCGATCGACGGCCGCATGCCGCCGTCGACGAGCGCCATTGTCGTCGTCGAGGTGGTCGCCGCCGCTGCCCCGTTGCTGCTCACAGGGAACCAGCTGCCGCGCCCGCTCTGAACGGACGCGCGCGAGCCGGCGGGCCCAAACGAGGAATTCGGCGTGCTGCTGCTGCTGCTGCTACCGAACGATGATGACGTATTCTGGAAGCTGTTGTTGTGCCCAAACGACTGGCCCATCGGCGCCGTGTGACGCACGTAGCTGCTGCTGCCGACAAAGCCCGTACCAGACCAGCGGTAGTCGGCCGCCGAGCTCGAGGACGCGACCGACGAGATCGTGCTGCTCGACGAGACCGAGCGGAAGTCGTCGTCGTCGTCGCCCAGCACGCTCTCGGTCGCGCGCATTGCGGCGGGCGTCGCGGTCGCGAGCACCGACACGGACGGGCGCAGCGCGGCGTCCGGCTGCTCGTAGTACGGGTTCGAGCCAAAGCCGTTCGCAAAGCCCACAAACGTCTTGAGCGTCTGGCTCTGCACGGACGCGACGTGGAACGCCACGAGCGCCGGCGAGCGCACGACCACACTCATGTAGTTGTCGAGCTCGCGCATGCGCGCGTCGAGAAAGTCCGCGCGCAGGTGCGTCCGGAAGAGCGCGCGCCGGCGGTGCAGCGGCGGGAACTTGATGCCCTTGAGGTGCGCGGCGTTGCGCTGGCGCAGCTGCTCGTCGAGCTTGCGGAACGCCGAGAACGAGCGCCAGATGTGCCAGGACGTCGCGCCAGACGAGTGCGTGCGCGCCGAGTAGAACGTGAGCGCGACCACGACCTTGAACTCGGCCTTCTTCTTGCCCACGCGGTAGTCCTCGACCGTCACGGCGCAGCGGTAGTCGCCCTGGATCTCCTCGGGCGTCATGGCGAGGAGGAGCGGGCGGGCGGCGGCCGTCGAGGTAGACGGAGGGCGGGTGGCGGCGGGTGGAGGGGGGAGCACGCGCGCGCCAGCAGAGTTCACGAGTGCGGCGGGCGGTCGGGCGGCGGTCGGTGGGCGGCGGCGGGTCTGCGAATGAATAGGGCAGGTGGTGCGCGTTGATTCTTGCTGGCTTCCTGTGGCGCGACGAGCCGAAAAAATGCGAGTGTGGATTTTGTGATTTGCTGAGTCCGGCAGTGTATTTCGTGTTTGTATCGGTGAGGAAGAATGTACGGACTCGAGAGTCAATCGGGGGTAGGGAAGTTTTTCGATGCTGCGAGAGGTTTCGGACGACAGTCCGCCCTCACGGCGCGAGACAAAAAGCTCGCGAGGGAGGGGGGGATGCGAGACTCGATGATGTGAGCAAGCTCGGCGTGCATGCGTTCGCAGGTGGTGCTGACCGACCATGCTATCCGTAAGGTCTTGCTCCTTCCTATGCTTTCGCTCTGTTCTGCTCGTTGCTCGCTCTTCTTTGAGCTCTGCTCGGTCTGTGGAGGTCGAGTCCAAGAGCGATATTTTGGTTGGATTTCCGGAGGTCAGAGCCTCTGCTCTTCACGCGGCGCGCGCGTTGTTGAGGGACGAGGCTCATCGAGAGATCGTGGAGAGGGGCGACCGACCTCCGCACTCGTCGCTGCTGCTCGAGCGGTTCATGACGCACCGCGTTGGGGCACCGCCCCTTGGCGGAACTCCAGAGCGCAGGAAGACACCGAGTGTTCTCCAAGCACCGGGCACCACCCGTTGTTGCAACGCGGTGCTGAGGATCTTTTTGCTGTCACGGGGACAGCAGGTGGAGGGCGGAGAGCCAGGAGGACGACACCTGTTGTCCGGACAAACGACGATGATACGGACACGATCGCCATCAGCAGAGTACGACAAGCAACAGCAGCAGTCACAACACACAAGAGCGCTGAACATCCTCCGTCGTCTCCGCTTAGCAAACTCGTCGATCGCCATCTCGCGTTCATCTGAATCACCCCCATCAGAGACGGCTCAAAGGCTCTTTGGGAGGCGAAAAAGCGTCGGAGGACCTCGCGCCCGGATCGGCTTCTTTGGCTTTGCCAGCGAGTGCCAGTTGCCTTCGCGCGTTCAGACCGGAAGAGAGCGAGCGGGAGCACATGCACAGCACCTGCTCAAATGTGTTCGTTCATCATGGCGTCAGGCGGCGTCAGCGGCCTCAGGAGACCGGTTGGAGTGTTTACCTCTTCAGTTTTAGCTTGATGAATTACTCCATATTTCTGACCAAAACGCAATTAGAATCACGAAATATTATAATCATGTAAAATTCTAATGAGATGCCTCATCAACTTGTTCACAAACTCTATTCCTCCGCAAACGGACTGAGCTGTGTGAGCTGCTCGCATTGTGGTCGAGGTGGCGCTCGCGTTGACAGTGGCGACAAAAGCTGCTGTATGAGTGAGTGGCTGGAGCATCCACACTCAGAGAAGCATACATTATCGTCGTGCAGTCACCCCGTACGTGAAAGCTGAATGAATGCTCCTATTCGAAGCGATGTTGTGTGGATCGCCACCGTACCACTACCGCCAAAAGTATACGACCAGCATAAAGAAGCGATTTCATCACAATTCGAAGCCGTCTCGCAACCAGCACCAACGGACGGACGGAAGAGTGGGCGGCAGCAAGCAGCACGAGACGATGCAGCTCTTCGTGCGCACGGTGCGTTCATTTCGCGCGCGCTCCACAGAAGAACGTTGCGCTTAACCGAACGCGCCTGCTTTCAGGGCAACAACCGCACGCTCGTACTCGCAGTGGCGCCGAGCGTCACGACCCGCGAGCTGCTGATACTCGTGCGCGACAAGCAGCATCAACTGCAGCAGCAGCCAGAGCTTGAAGGCGACGGCGATGACGAGCACGCAAGCAGCAAGCCCGAATGGTATCTACACTACGGCGGCGTACCGCTCCGCCCCCAGCGCGCGCTCGGCGACTATGGCATACAGAACCTCGCGACGCTCGAGCTGGCGCCGCGGTTGCGTGGCGGCTGCTTCAGCGTGTCCATTCTGCTCTGGGTCGTCATCTTCGTCTGCTGCCTGCTGAGCATCTGCACGTGCGGGCTGTCGCTGGGCGTCGCCGTGTGCCTGCTGCCGTTCGCGCTGCTGCTGCCGCTCTGCTGCCTATGAGGAGTGGGCGGACGCTCCCATCATGCGTATCTCTGTGTGTGAGTGGACGGACAGGGATGCTTGCTCGTAGGCTCCTCTTGGTGCAGTTGCTAGACGTGCATGTACTCGTCTTCCTTACTACAGTACTACTAGTATTCTCTACCGACGAAGTACTGATCCAGGTTGTAGATGATCAAGAGCATCTTCAGCAGGAAACTGGATTCATAGAACTGTAGATGCCCGCTGCTCGCGGCGTGGCGCGGCTCACGGGGTGTTCCCTTAGCACCAAACACGCGCAGATGCCGTCCACCATGTCGTACTGATACTTGGTGAGAGCATTGTGTCTGAGCTCAACAGCGAGCAGCAGCGCGCAACAGATGCTGTCTGCTGGCTGGTGCTTGTACATCAGCTTGAGAGGATATCGACACCGGTTGGTCTTGAGCGCGTTTAAACGCCGCACCACGTGTGCCTCCTTCGTCTCGGTTTCGAGCACGAACCGGACGCCCTCGATGTGGCCTCGCATCGCCGTGTCGTCGTATGTGACGAGCTCGAGGTGGCCAGTTGTCGCTGCAGCGGAGCGACCTCCGGTCGCATCTCGTAAAAGTACCTGACGACGCCGGCTTGAGGAGGTCAAGGTGGTTAATCGCAGCAACGTGCTCGATCGCCTCCATTGCATGAAACGAACACATCACGTCGTCTTGGCGCACGTACTCGACCAGGGCTATCTACTACTCAGTCATTGGACGTGCGTGGGCGCAACCAGGTCGGTGCCTTACATCTCTCCCCGGAAGCACCTGCCCAGTGTTTGAGTCTCGGAGAGTATCTGCAATGCCTCGAGTGTGTGTTAATTGCCAGTGCGCACTGCATTCCGCCAATGCTTGACGACGTCTTGTGGCGCTGAAGCGCGGAACCGCTTCCGCGCGCACACATGAGCTACTCATTTGATTTGATTCACAAAGTAGAACACCCTGGACGAGAACTGGGCGACGCGGTGGAAGAGAACCAAGTCAACGAACACTTGACACGCTGTCCGCGCGGTATCGAGAAAAGTGTTCGCGACGGGCACCCGAGGGCCCCCGGGGGGGGGGGGGGGGGGGGGGGG